>JAHWFP010245911.1:50437-90735 GCA_023313725.1 Lithobius niger | reverse complement strand
TTTTTTTTTTTATACCAAAAGGGTCCATTTAGGTCGTCTCTCCCGTAAAATCCTGCCGAGGTCCATTTTTCAGACTCAGACTTTTGGTTCAAGGGATGTTAGACCCTTCCCTCCTCTTATTTTCAGCCCTGCCTTATTACTCATTTCACTCTTCTGAAAACTTCGTTTACTAGTAATAAACGCAAGACTGGGAAAAGAATGAAAAAAAATTGTATCCCAATTGCATCACAACTTGTATCCCAATCGTGCGTAAATCGCACATGCTGTTTCTCGCTTGAGAACCGAGTTCAAGCCCGACCCCCCCCCCCTCCTTTGCATTTTCGGGAAGAAATGCGTGCTGTGATGACTCCTGTTCATGTTGATGTAAAACATCTAAGAATTTTCGATCGGACCTAACTAGAAAAATTGTCCATCTCTTCTACATTATATTATTACTTTACGTTTGAAATATATGATAGGTAAAGCACAACAGCACTTAAACAGATGCAATTTTCTCAATTATATATTTGATTATTTCAATTAAAAAATCATCCAAATTTTATCCGTGTACATTTTAACAAGTAAAGTAAAACTTCAATCATATAACCCCCTTTTTTACGGCACACTTGACGTTCTTGTTAGTAATCCGTGTTCCTTTTGTACGGCTATGGCGTCATGCTACAAAGGTTTATCTATGCATTGTTTATGCATGCATTGTTGCTGGCCACTTTGAAACAATTCAACTCAGCTCTGAAAGCCTGCATTTACGAAATAAATACGCCATCCTATCGTTTCTAGCTGCCAATTTCGAGGCCGGCTAGAAATTAACAACGTAGCTTAGTTTGGTTTAAATCTATATGCGTTTAGCTGAAACACGGATTCTTTCAATTATTTATTCAGGAGCCCTGGCCCGTAGCCGTACGCCCCATCCTACTCTAGTATACACAATTCTACACTACTTACACGCCAACTTACTCTACCAACAGCATCTCCTACACCTCACAATCACTACTCTGCTCGACTACATCCATGTCCCTGTGTTGCGTTACATCATCCCTGTCTCTTCTATCACAACACTTGGGCACAACGCACTCATTTGCATCCTCTGCTATAACAAATTCACCTCAAACCGGCTCACCTTCTCTTCCCCATCTAGGGAAAGTTCCAGTGAGCCTCACACAACTGCTTACCTCTTCTTCTCGGATTCTTTCACGATTATTTATTGAGGCCCTGGCCCGTAGCCGTACACCCCTACTAATACATAAACTACACACACCACTCACTTAACCTACTCACTACAACAATCCTCGAGGCACACCACATCATCACCACCGCCGTGCACCGCCACACTGCACACTGCACTTCTCTGCGGAACTGCTGCCAGTACACCAGGTCATCCAATCCACCACTACACAACTCTTGCCACTCCTGCACACTGCACCGCCGCACTACACCGCGTACCAGACTCAGCCGCCCGCCTTTTCTTTCCCATGCAGGGGAAGTTCCAGTGGGCGTCTACACACTTGTGCTCCTGCTGATGAACCACTGTGAACAAGAGGGCTCACCGTCTCTTCTCCATACAGGGGAAGTCCCAGTGAGCTAGGCCCACTTCTTCACTTCCAACCTCTCCCTTCAAGTGACGCACTGCACCAACAGGCAGCCTAGCCAAACAGGAACTCCACCACTATCTGGCAGCTGACTACAGCAGACCGAAGACGGGGACCGGTGGGGTCAGGAGGTGGGGAAGGTGAAGGGGCAGGGACCCAATTAAACACTAATCTTTGAGTCATGGCAAAAACGTGCAATAGCATGCAACTTAGCAAGTGGATGTTTGCCAACGGAGAGCGCCAGCAGCACGTTCACCGTGCTGTGCTCACGCAACCAGGAGGCCAGCAACAGACGTTTCTGCGCGTATTTCCTGCACACCAGAAGGACATGCTCTGGCGTCTCATCGACGAGGCACACCAAGCAACTCGGCGTGCCAACCCACCCATACCGGAATTGTTGGGCCCGTAATAAAGTGTGCCCAACTCTAAGTCTAGAAACCGTTTTCGCCTCACGGAAGCTGAGCTTGTCGATACTCGAGCTTGCAACACATGCTGGGTGTAGCGCATAAAAACCTCTGGCTGCATCTGTCGCATCCCAGTTCCCTTGCCACAGCGACATGACCCACTGTTTAACTATCACTCGGCGCATTCGTGCCGATAAAACCGGGGTAACAACTGGGCTCTGCTCAGCAACAGCTTCCCGCGCAAGCCCATCCGCCAGAACATTGCCACGATCCCCGGAGTGACCTCTTATCCACTGTAATCGTACATAACAGGAACGCGTCGCAATCCACAGCTTCCATAAGATCGTGTAGATAAGCGGGTCGTCAACCTCAAGGCATTCGCAAGATTTCCGGAGATGGCCAAAGCCTGCTAAAGAGTCCGTGTGAAGCGTAAATGACGGCAACTCAACATCAATTGCCATATCCAACGCCACAGAAATGGCAATGAGCTCACAAAGCATACTGGATGTGACCGCTTCCACTCGCCGCTTAACAAAAATCTTAAGCGACGGTATTGCAACTCCAATCCCTCCACACCGGACATCCGCCTTGAACGAGGCATCACAATAAACCCCACAATCCGTGTTCCCCTGTTCGAAGACCTGAAGCAGGCGCGGACACCAAATCCAGGGACTGAGTGAACGGGCCCGAGCCACCGGAAGAGCACCGCTCGAAACTTGCTGCAGGAGAGTAATCCCTGCACCAGCCTCTCCCAGAATGCTTCGTGCTCTTTCAGACAAGCTTCCATAGTCCTCCAAGATCTTGCCCACTGGATCTGACGGGCCTCTGCTCAGATTCCTAAGGCACAGTGCAACCAGAAGCTCTTTGGCCCTAATGTCCAACGGAGGTTCATTGCACTCCACCCACAGTGCCTGAACCGGGGTGGAGGCTATGCATCCTGAAACAGCACGCAGACACGTGTTTACTGCAACTTGCAGCGCCTGCAAGTGCTGCTTGGACCCATTCAAGAACGGGAGATGGTAATCCAGTACCGATCTGACAAACGTTCTGTACGTCGCTAGGAGCGCCCCTCTCGTCACAGTCCCAACACAGAGGGCCCGCAACACTGCTGTTCGTGCCAACACCTTTCTTTTTAGCCTGCTTACATTCTCAGACCAATTCAAGGCTGAATCCAGGATCACACCAAGGTACTTCACAGTAGGCCTCGGCCGAATTACTTGATCCCCAACATATAGCTCAACTCGGTCCACAGCAACCCTAGTATACCGTGCGAACACCACCACTTCAGTCTTGGCGGGGGCAAGGAGCAACCCTCTCTCAGCCAGAAGGCTCTGAATGTCACCAATAGATTTCTGTGCACACTCAGTCATCAGGTCCAACCTATCACCTACAAACCAAATAGCCACATCGTCCGCACAGCAGACGATGTTAGCCGAAGCGCCAACCTTAGTTAGCACTTCATTTATTGCTATTGCAAATAAAGTAGGGCTTAAACAACTCCCCTGGGGAAGTCCCCTGTCAGTATTCGCCTCCGCTGACCAAAATCCATTGACCCTCGTCACAAACGTCCGGACTCCTAGAAGTGCAACTATGGTGTCAACAAGCTTCTGCCCTACCCCCATATTGATCAGAGCAGTCCTAACCCAGGCTATGGACACAGTGTAGTAAGCTGCCTTGATGTCCAAGAAGACAGCCAAGACAACCTTGCCCTGTGCCCATGCCTCACGTATGCTTGAAAGCAGAAACAACACCGCATCCTGTGCACCGCGACCCGGACGATACCCGAACTGCTACCCGATACCCGAGCCAGACACCCAAAGTACTCGCCAGCCAAGTGCCAGCTGAGTCGCCGAATTACCATCCGCTCATATTCTTTCATTTTGCCCTTCAACAATAAACTTTTTAGCAAAGACATAACACGTGCACGAAGAATGGATCTGGAGTTTGCTGAGTGGCATTGTTCCCAACTTACAATGGTTAAAACAATCAAAATGTTCGTTCAGGGACCCGTAACTCCGGAATGGATGGATCAATCGAAAAAGTGGTCCCTGTAAGGTTGAAGCCCAGGGAAATTTCTGGCTAAGATCATGTTTCAGATTTAGGTAGGTACCGTAGTTTTTTCTGAAACCGTGTTACACAAGAAGAAGAACAACAACGAGTAAACAGTTTTCAAATTTCCGTGTGGCTCCCTACTTTCACTCTTGCACGGAATTGCATAAAAGTTGGTGTAAAGTTAGGAAAAGTTGCTATCTACTATCTGGCCAAGTTTGGTCGAAATACATTGAATAGAAACGGAGAAATTAATAGTTTTAGTTTTGCTGGAGAGAGGACTTCAATCATATATATATACACAGCTATCGCCGTGTATGATGCGTTTAGCTGAAACACCGATTCTTTCATTCATTTATTTCCCAGAAGCCATTGTCCGAATCCCTACGCTCCTAAGTACAATGCTACAAATAACCAATCCAAACCAACTAAATCAACACAAAAACAAACCACAACCACAAATCTCAATCACAAATCTCAACCGCAAATCCCTACCACAAATCCCTACCGCAAAAATCAACCACAAATCTCTGTATCACTGTACCACTGTATCACTGACCACTATTGCCACTTGCTAGCTGAGCCACCGTGACGCACTGCTCCCTGAATGGGAAATCACCAGCCACTGCGACACACAGCACACCACACACGACGCAAGTTTACACGAACACATGGGGTGGGCGGGAACTACTGGAGCAAAGGCCCAACCGGGACCCCGGATTCTGTCTTCACCTTCCGATTCTGCCTTCACCTTCACCTTCCAAGACCTGTTAGGTCTTGGCCTATGATCGCACTTCTTTTGCAAGTAAAACACACCACAGTACAACAGTAACTCAACTACTTCGCTGGACCATTCAACATAACCAACAGCTGTGGGATTCCCGCGACCGCAAGTACAAACAAACCTGTAAGCTTGAACACGGAACTTGAACCTGGGCACACCGTGCGATCTCTTGGTGGGACCGCTGCACACCCACTGCAAAGAAACTGCAAGGCCAAGGCGGGAATCACACGAGCAAATGCTAGACCGCTACTCCTGTTGCTTTGCAAAACCTGGCTAGACATCGCAGCCAACACAACGTTTGTTTGGCTGGTGCCGTTGACAATAGCTGGTCAACTGTTGGGGCCGCTCCAAAAAACCTGGCTATTGAGGCACATGAGCTCGCATACAACGGGCACACAGCAATGAAATGCTCCGACGTAACTTACACTTTGCACAAAGGGCACTGTGGAGTGTCCACCCATGCAAACCTAAATTGGTGGCCACGCAGAAGGGAGTGGCCTGTCCTCAATCGCGAAAGCACTTTTGCCTCAGCATAACTCAACTTGTGCAGGACAGAACGCACACCACAGATAGGCTGAACCCGAAACAGCGCTCTGCCCTTGTCATGCGCACCCATTCCTCTTGCCACTGCCGCATGAGCCACTGGCGGAGCAAGGGGCGCATGGTGCTGGAGACACTACCTGTGAAACCGGAGGCGCACCGTGAATAACTGCTTCACGCGCAAGTCCATCCGTATGATCGTTTCCAGCCACCCCAGCATGCCCACGCGTCCAGCGCAGAACTACAGTCCCACGACACAGCTGTCCACAGCTTCCAGCCAATAGTGTAGACAATTGGGTCCGTAACAATAAGGCTCCAAAACGCTTCTTGCAGACAGCCCACACTGGCAAGAGAATCCGTCACAATCGCAACATCGAGTGCTACAGAAACTGCCGCTAATTCACACATCGCGCTTGAGGTGGTCACATATATGCTCCTCCTGAGAGTCACTTTGAGTGAAGGAACACAAACACCCAACCCGCCTCGCCGAGTAGCAGGGACAAACGAAGCGTCACAATATACCTCACAGTCTACACTGATATTATCAAAGATCTGCAGCAGCTGTGGGCACCAGACCCACGGGCAAAATGGCTTGGCCCAACCAACATTAAAACAATGCTCCGAAACAGTAAGCAGGGTAGACACAACGCTACCCGCCACACCAAGCAAACAGCGTGGGCCGTTAGTAAGTTTGCAGTAGTCATACAAGACTTGTCCGACTGGATCCCTTTCACCCCTACTCAAGTTGCGCATACATAAGGCAGCTGAAAGCTCCACAGCTCTGCTTTCGAGGAGCGGTAAACCGCACTCAACCCATAGTGCTTAAGCTGGTGTCGACAGCAAACAGCCCGTTACCACCCGAAGACACTCATTGATTGTAGTCTGCAGCTGTCGCAGATGGCGTTGCGACAGCACCAGAAATGGTAGGTGGTAATCAAGGCTTGCCCTGATGAAAGTCCTATAAGCAGCCAAAAGTGCTCCACACGTCACAAACGTGTGCTTCACGAGCGCCTTAAGAACTGACATCCTGGATTGCACTTTGCGACGAAGCCTGGACACATGCGCATTCCATGTCAGCTCTGAATCCAGAAGCACTCCCAGATACTTGACCTGGGACGTGGGCCGCACATGAACTCCGCCAATAACAAGTGTGGGCATTGCATTGCAAATAGGACGGATCCTTGAAAACACAACAACTTCAGTCTTGGCAGGAGCCAAGTAGCCAAGTGCAAGCTTTTCTCTGCCAAACGATCAGCCACCAGGTCAAGAGCACGCTGTGCATGCTCGGCAAGGGAAAGGACATCCTTCCCCACAAACCACACTGCAACATCGTCAGCGTAGCAAATTATGTTCGACGAGAGACTTAGTTCCACAAGAACATCATTGATCGCGAGGGCAAAGAGAGTCGGGCTGAGGCAGCTCCCTTGCGGGAGGCCCCCTTCAGTCTGTGCCTCGAAAGACCAACAGCCATTAACACGTGTGACGAACCTACGTTTGCCAAGAAGCGACAGGATCGCACTCCTGAGGAGCGGGCAGACACCCATCTTCTCCATGGTCTCACCAACCCACGCAAGTGACACGGTGTCATACGCAGCTTTAATGTCTAGAAAGACTGCTACAACAGTATTGCCACACATCCATGCCTCTCGTATGCTCGTAAGAAGGTACAGGACAGCATCCTGGGCACTCCTGCCAGGCCTGTACCCAAACTGAACCGGGGACAGACAGTCATAATATTCAACATGCCAACTAAGTCTACGCACCAGCATGCGCTCAAAAACCTTGTGTAAACTTGACAAAAGAGCAATGGGACGGTAATTGACAATGCTGGATTTGTCACTGCCAGCCTTATGCACAGGTACAAGGACAGTGAACATCCACGATTAAGGAACACATCCCCCCTCAAGAATATCCTGCATGAGCTGCCTTTGGCTTCCTGCGACAGACTCATGAGTTGCTGATACCTTATTCCATCAATGCCTGGTGTACTACGACACTTGCACTTCGCCAATGCAGCATAAAACTCTTGCTGATCCCAGCACGCATCCCCAACCTGCGAATGTCGCACAGTAGGGCTGTGCCGCGGCAGAACACCGGCTGGTAGAGCATAGACGCTCGAAAACCGCTCATTGAACGCATCAGCCATGTCTTCACCCTTCAGCACTGTGCGGGAGGTGGCAACTAAACGCGTATCATAGACCCAAGTTACCTTCAGCTTCAGTCCCTGATGCTGCAACTCACGCCACACTCGCGTAACAGTCACAGCCGCCCCAACCCTTGAGCACAGCCGATCACCATAAGTCTGCCTCTCGCGGCGAATGATGAACTCAGACTCCTTGGCGATGGCACGGTAAATCAGCCACCGCTCTTTGCACAGAGACCTTTTCCATTTCCGATGAGCTTTCCGCCTGTCGCAGACAGCAATATGGCAGGCTCGCGTCCACCAAGCCGGGTGAGGAGTCGCCGAAATGGCACGTTCATGCCCAACTGCGCTACACCTGCCTAAATACTGAGACATCCATCCCGCAAAAGTGCCACAGTCAACAGACGGGCGACGCCTATCCTGCGGCGCACACACATTACCTTTGTTAAGTGGCTGCAATAACACAGGAAAATGATCACTACCGTGTTGATCATCCGACATCACAGCACGAAAGGATGAAGCTAATGCTGGTGCACACACAAAGAAATCCAACACTGATTCTTGCAAAGTACCCCCTTGCCACCTAGCAAAGGTTGGCGAACCAGCATGCAAAACACTGAGACCACACCTGTCAAGTGCTGCCACCAATCGATGCCCCCTGGCTTCAACATGAGTCGCATCCCAGTCGAAATGGTGACCGTTAAAAGGGTTTAACGAGCGTTAACCACTCCTGGTCATCTGCCCGAAGCCCTAAGGCCCTATGTCTGCAACAGCCAGATGGTGACCGTTGAAATCTCCTCCAACAATAGCAGGAGATTCCAACTGCTGAAACCAATCAACAACAATCAACTTTTTAGCAAAGACACAACACGTGGACGAAGAATGTATCTGGAGTTTGCTGAGTGGCATTGTTCCCTAAATACAATGGTTAAAACAATGTAAAACAATCAAAATGAACCTTTAGGGTCCCGTAACTCCGGAAGGGATGGACCAATTGAAAAAGTGGTCCCTGTAAGGTTGAAGCCCAGGGAAATTTCTGGCTCAGATCATGTTTCAGATTTTAGGAAGGTGCAGTAGTTTTTTTTGAAACCGTGTCAGCCAAGAACAAGAACAAGAACAAGAACAAGAACCAGAACAACAACAACAACAAGTGAACAGTTTTCAAATTTACGTGTGGCTCCCTACGTTTACTCTTGTACGGAATTACATAAAAGTTGGTGTAAAGTTTGGAAAAGTTGCTATCTACTATCTGGCCAAGTTTGGTCGAAATATATTGAATAGAAACGGAGAAATTAATAGTTTTAGTTTTGCCGGAGAGAAGACTTCAATCATATATATCGCCGTGTATGATGAGCGTGGCGACTAAGACGTTTGTGTCGTTTACGGTTAAAGCTGTTTGGCTGTTTTAAGGCATCTGAGGAAAAATAACGATGCGACAGAAAAGACTGAAAAACTGTTTGATCGAGAGAATTTGGTCATCTGTCAACATAAAGTCACGACTGCTGACAAAGCTTAACGTTTCCGTGTTGAAAAAAAAGTGTGAATAACGTTGATATTTGCCTAACAGACAGCTGATTTCATGGAAATAAATTTTTCCGTGCCGTGCTGACATTTTGCAAACAGTGTGACATGCCTTTTGTTGTTTGTTTATAGAGATCACGGACCCAGACTGGTATATCTGCCCCACGGCGATGAGAGGGACTAACTGGTTCAGTAAAACAACAATGAACAACGAATTTTCCATACAACAGTGAAACACAAAGACATGAGTAGGAATGAAGAATTGTTGCTTTCCCTATCTATATATATATATTTCGCTTATGAGCAGACTTAATGATGATGAGGGATCATGACGTCCGGCCAGAAGCGAGCAGGCGAGCATCCTTTGTATTCCAGCGCTGGAAGGGGGTCGGGGGGGTAGGTTACGGTCGAGGGCGTGAGGAGGTGGCTGTTTGCTAGAACGGCGTATGCTACGCCAGGGTCAGCTTGTTATTATAGCTCGGTGTTCTTCTCAACAAATCTAGACACACGCTATTGTGTCGACGCCAAGTGGAAAGGCGGTCACTAGCAGACTGTGTCTTTTAACTGCAACGATCTTATACCTGATTTCAGCCTACTACTGAAATTTATACTGGCGTAAATACCCCATGCGGTAGAAATCTTTGTAAATCGTTGGAATCCGGTGTCTTACGTCTAGTAACAAAGAAAACTTCAACATTAAAGTGTGGGAACATCTCCTTTATGGAGAAAAAGCTCCCTCGATAACGTTGATTTGTGTTGCTGGCTAACTACTGGCTAAGGACATGGTTCCCAAATTACTTCTCATAAGGTATAACGTCACGTCTACAGCTCGTTAGGGAAAGTTCGCGTATTTAAATTTTGGCACATAGGTAAAGAGTAGTACGGAAAAGTACTTTTTATCTAAAAAAATGGGGAAGCACGTGGCCCGAAGTGGCGCGTAAATGTAAAATTATTGTTGTAACTATTGTTTGTATTGCCATCCAACATTCTATAATAACATGCTGAAGTATTACATGCGCATCGTTTCATTACTTATATTGTAAGTATAAATCGTTGCTGCAAAGAGCGGCTCACAAAAACAACAAATCCTATTTAGGCTCTGGGAGTCTTTCATTGCACGAAGAGTTGCAGATCGTGAGCACAGCATGGTTCACTCAAGATGAAGAAAAAGTAATTTTTTTTAAAGAAGTATGCTTTAGTAATGTGCTAAATTTGCTGGTTAATCTAGACACATGTTAGTGTGCGCCACTAATTAGACGATCGGCCTAGATGAAATTAATTCTGACTGTGTAATTAACATTAACCCAAAGGCAGAAATAGAAGACACACAGGCCAAGCTTGTGTTCCCTGCCACTGCATGGCGTCTCAAAATCAACTCACTTAACTCTGTAACCTTGACCTCATTTCAGATAGTTTGAGCAGTTTTGCTGTTATAGTAAGGTGGCTGGGGCCCAAAATTGATCAAATTGTTCACTTGCTGCAAAAACCATGACGTTTGGTATGGATGCACATGAAGGGTAACTGAAAAAAGTAGCATTGATAGCAGGTTTTAAAATGGCCTGGGAGGGGGGAGGGAGGGGGGAGTTTTTCCCCCCAAAACTACTTTTTTTGTCTGTAACTCCTTAACTGACGACAAATCAAAAGCTTAATGTGAAGCAAAAACGCTCAGCAAAACTTCTGGACAGGAAAGATGATAAACATCTTTTATGTAAAAGCAACCCTTGAACCCCAAAATCATATTTAACCCTTAATTCGTGAGAACACACCTTTTTTCAATTGGTTGTTATAGTGACTTTCATGTTTAAAGTGCTCTTGCGAGCCCTCTAATAGCCCAAATTGGGCAAGTTTAGAATTTTCTGAAAGGTGGGGGATCTGTGCTTTCCATCAATTGTAACCGAAATTATTTAACTTACATAGGGACTGTTCTACGCCCATTTAAAGGTGAAGAAGTAACGGCATAGCGGCAAAAGTGTATGGTGCCTTTTTAATTCAAAGTGAGTAGCGAGCCCTCTAACAGCCCGAAATGGACTTGCTTAGGATTTTCCGAAAAGACAGTATAAATTCTTTCCGTCAATGCTAACCGAAACTGTTTTACCTACATACAAATATAAGCTTTAAAATTTAAAATTTAAACTAGCCACTACACCAATTACAGCTACACCTTTAAACGGGCGTAGGACGAACACTATCTAGTCAAAAAAAATTCGGTTAGGATTTATTTAAAGAATAGATCTCCACCTTTCAGTAAATCTTTAAGCATACCCATTTCGGGCTGTTAGAGGGTTTGCAAGAGCACTTCGAACACGAAAACCACTATAACATCCAACTGAGAAAAGGAGCGCTCGTGCGAATTAGGGTGACGTACTTTTAAATACGATTTTGGGGTTCAAAGGTTGCTTTTACGTAAAAGACATATATCACCTTTCCAGTCCAGACTTGTGTGCTGAACGTTTTTGTTTCGCATTATGCTTTTGATTTGTTGACGGTTAACGAGTTACACCTGAAAAACCGGATTTTTTTTTGGGGGGGGGGGGGGGCGGGGGCGGGGAATCGCATTCTACCCCACCTCAGGAGGTTTTGAACTTGCTATCACAGCTATTTTTTTTTAGTTACCCTTCATGTGGGCATTCATACCTAATTTCATGCTTTTTACAGAAAGTGACCAATTCAACCCTCTAGCTGCCCTACTGTTAGGTTGAACATTCAAAGCAAGAAATAAAAAATCAATGCAGGCTGGTGTGAAGAGATGCAGCAGGTGGAAATTAAACGGCACTGGTTGCAACATATTTTTTGTGTGACTGAGACAAACACATTCTTAAAAAAAATTCTCAAATTCTTTAAAACAAATTCCTGGTAATGGTTTTTCTGTCTTTTAAGAAGATATCTCGAGAACACTGCCTTAACTCTAAAAAATGATTACTGAGGGTTCAATCGGTTTTTTAATTGGGGTGTCTATAGTAAAAACTAAAAATAATGCCGTTCTTTAACAATGTTAGGTATTGAGTCCAAAATTCGGTTGGGGGGGGGGGGAAGGGGGGAGGAATGAGCCACCCCTGTATTGCCCCTATTTCCCTAACCCTACAGTGTTAGTAGTAGGCTTTGGGGCAGGTTCACCGATGTGATCTAATTTGAATCATCCCACGAAAATCTGTTATCATGTGCTGTGCATTCATCAAGTGCATAAATACTGCCTTAATTCTGTTTAAAAAAATGCCCACTGAGTGTTTACCATGGGTTTTTTTAATTGGGGTGTCCATAGTAAAAACGAAAAATAATGCCGTTCTTTAACATTGTTAGGTGTTGAGTCCAAAATTCGGTTTAGGAGGAGGAGGAATGGGTCCACCAGTATTGCCCCTATTTCCCTAACCCTACAATGTTAGTAGTTGGTTTGGGGGCAGGTTCACCGATGTGACCTAATTTGAATCATCCCACGAAAATCTTATGTGCTGTGCATTCATCAAATGCATAAACACTGCCTTAACTCTGTTAAAAAAATTGCCCACTGAGTGTTTACCATGGGTTTTTTAATTGGGGGTTTCCATAATTAAACAAACCAAAAATTATACCATTTTTTAACAGTGTTGGGTGTGTTGTCCAGAGTAGGAGGGGGAGGGGTGATGGGTCCACCTGTATTGCTCCTATAACACTACAAAGTTAGAAGTTGGTTTTGGGGCAAGTTCACCATACAGTGTAACCTAATTTGAATCCTGATGGCCTATCTGTAAGACACTGCATTATTTTTAATTTCACTGTGCAATTCAGTTACCCATAAAAAAAAAGATAAATCTGTATACGGCAATACAACCGATTCTGCTTACATTTCGTTTGCAACACTTCATAAAATAAAATAAATAAATTCTTTGATAAATTCCCTTTCCAACACTTACATACATGCATTCCTGCTTTGCCCAAGTTACACTTCAGTGGATGACAAGGAAATGGATGGTTTAACCAATACCACATTGCAGGCAACCAAAACTAATTAGATGCACAATATTCCCTCCCATACCTGCCTCCCCTTGGAAAAATTTCTGTTAACATTGTATTTCGCAGGACTTAAAATGGCGGCCTCAGGTCACATGACCTTAGGCAGCCAAGCAGGGCCTACCTAACATCATGTTGACCACTCTTGAAGCTGGAAAGCTTTAGTGGGACAAACCACTTTTGCAATCTCAAATGAAACAAAATGGAAGCCATTTGAATTTATTGCCACTACACTTGGTACAGCCCACTGAAGGGAAAGTTGGAAGTTAACACAAATCAACTTGCCAGCACTTGCCGAAGTCAGCATACCTTCATTTGCAAATCAGCCTGTGAAGTTTAGAAAATTAAGATACTTCAATCTTATTGCTTTCAAGTATGTTAATGTTAGCATCCTAACTTAATCTGTTTACCTTTACTTAAGGTAACTTAAATAAAAATATTTCTAAATATATTTATAAAAGGACCTTTAGCAGTTTAATCCTTACCTGCAAATCATCATAGCTCATATTTAACCCTAACCCACAATGCCCCTTTCCTAAAATTTAATAAATCTACACAAAAAAAAATTACCTACACAAGACTTTAACTCAATCCCATCTGCATACAAAGTGAACACTATACCCACTGAGCTACGGTGGTAGATAAAGTTTATAGCGTTGCAAGGAAAGGCTTAGGAATATAGTTGATTAATAATAAAAACTATATTTGTGTAACAGATTCCAGTCAAACTTGTAACTAATAAGCTCGTTTGGAACCTGATAAATAAACTTTTTTTTTGTTGTTGTTTAATTTCTAAAAATTTTTTCAACTTTTTTTTCATTGGCTGTTTACTTGCTAGGGCAAAAATAGGCTTAACTGAAGTTTGGAATTACGGTTAAATTAAGTATTCTAACTGAATTAGGCCATACAGTCTATTGGGGAAGGGGGAGGAGGCTTTTCCTAAAGCTCTGTTTGCCATAACCCCATTAATTTTATTGCACATGATTTTTTTCATATTTTTAGCAGATTTTGACAATCAAATACATATTCGAAGTGTCCTTTTGAGAGTTATGCAACACTGTTTACCGCGTGTCGATATCATAAACCGTTCTTGAGAAATTTTTTGAAAAATTCTGAACAAACTGGAATTTTTTCACTCTTTTTAGAATAACATTTTTCAAAATTTAACTGAATTTTACATTGAAGTACACAATTCGAAGCTTCTTTTTGAGAGCTACACGACGTAGTTTACTACGTGTCGATATTACAAACCGTTCTTGAGAAAACTTCGAAAAGTCTGAAAAAACGAATTTTTTCTACCTTTTTACAATAACTTTTTTCATAATTTAACTGAATTTTACAATCAAGTTCACAATTCGAAGCGTCTTTTTGAGAGCTACACAACATTGTTTACTGTGTGTCGATATCACAAACCGTTCTTGAGAAAACTTCGAAAGAGTCTAAACAAATTGAAATTTAGATAGTTTGAGAAATTTTGCTGTATGTTGAACATTGAAAGCAATAAATAAAAAAATGTATTTTGAATTTAGTGTTTCTTTCTGCAGACTTCAGTCATAACCTTATACAAGAGAATTACAGCCGTACATTTTTTATCAGCCATTAGGAAAATTATTTGCGAGATAAGTACATGTCATACTGGAAGCATTTCGTCTCAATTTAGTGCTTGCTGAGTAATCGTGAAAGCCCACGCTTTCAATATTCATTATAAAAAAGCGCTTCATAGTAATCTTTTTAAAGTTTTAATCAATTCCTTCCTTGCAAAACATACCATCATAAACTAAACGTACATATTTCAAAAAATCAATTTTAAGGTAACACTATGGAGAAACCCAAACTTCCCAGCTTAAAAAGATGGGAGATGCATATGGCTGCCACCAGGGGTCAGCACATGGTCTGCGAGCCACGGCGTCTGACCTTCTTGGCATTGCTCGGAAAGAGCAACTAGAGGGGGAAGTGCTGATTAAGTGAGCGAAGGGAAAAATCAGCGTTTGTTACCCAATGTGCTCAAATATGTGATTGAATAAACTTAAGCATGTGAAGCTATATGCACGTGCAATAAACCAAAGCGTGTCAATTTGGCTAATGTAACGGCTAAGTGAGCAATGGCAGATGTGAAAATTATTATGAATGAGGAAATTTGTAGACATAAAATTCCTCCAGAAAAAAGGTATAGAGGTGACTATAAGACCGTATGACCTTTTGTACATTCACAGCCCTGTCAAAGTTGCGATATCCACCCAAAACCAAAAGTGGTATAAGAGAAGCTGTTAAGTTTCCAAAAAGGGTTGACCTTTGTAAGTTGCCATATCATTCAACCAGGGAAAGCCGCTAACGTTAATCGCACCGAAAAATACTTTGGACGTTAAATGAAGACTTGAACATTGCTACCACAACTACCAATGTTCTAGTTTTTACTTAACTTTCGAACTATTAGTCAGTGCGATTAATTTGGCTAATAGGATTAACCTTGGCGGCTTCTTCCTGGTTTAATGGTATTACTGCTTTCAAAAGCAGACGCTTTTTGGAAACTTGGTGGCTTCTCTTATACCAGTTTTGGTTTTGGGTGGATAAGACGTACATAAATCTACTAATGGAACTTAATAAATCCAGAAAAAAAAAGAGCGTGCCACTGGATTGTCGGACTTTTCATCTTGTAAGTACTAAGAAAAAGGATTCCCGCCAAGCTTTTCGACCGTCTGCAGTCGTGATATCAAATGCCAAGTTGTTTCGCCAAATTAACCCCACCGACTAAGACTTCAAACTTCAATTGCAGGCAATTTTCAGATATTGCATTTAACCTTCGAAATATTTACTCGGTGGAATTAACTTGGCGAAAGTGCTTGGCGCTTGATATCACAACTTCACACGGCCGAAAAGCTTGGCGGGAATCCTTATAAAGTTTTGTTTTGTGTAGCTTGATATTACAGGCAAGCCTCCTCTGTTCGTCACTACTATCCACATGATCTGGTGCTAGCATTTGTGAGTCATTTTGAAATACGGTAATAACGGTGACATATAAACATTTAAACGAATATTTTCAAATGTTTGGTGGAAAGTAACCGGGAAGAGGGGAGGGCAGGGTGTTCGCGATAAAAATGTCTGTGAATCCTTGAAACATTCGATCCGATTAATTTTCAGTTTTTTGTCACCTTACCCGTTTTTCCATTTTTGTTATGATTTGCCAACTTAATTCTCTTTTACTTTTAACTTCAAGGTTTCAAATAAAAAAAATAAATAATAAACTCCTTTTGGAGGCCTTAGAAATGTGCATAACATCATCATCATTAGTTTTGCTTCGAATACCTAAAATCCGTCAGCTTCCAGGGCTTGCCAAAAAGGCAAGAATTCGCAAAATTACGTTTTGCAGAACGCCGTTTCGCAGAAAACAAAACGTATTAAGATTTTTCTGCGAAACAGGAATTTCCATTTTGCAGAATCCCGTTTAGCCAAGACAAAATATTCTTTAAAAACGTTTTTGTAAAGATAAAATTTGTTGTTATATACTTACCTTTAGTTCTATGATAAATATCGTTTATATGTACGCTCCTTGCTCAAAATCATTAAATTCCACTTTAAAGAGCCTCCTTGGCACCCCGCTTTGTCACGCCTTGCTAATTCCTGGCAGGCTCTTCCACCCTTATATCCCGCAATCGTTTGTAGAACTATTCGGTTCATCGAAAGCAGGGATGGTGGATGAGTTCACTAAAGGTAGTCAAAGTTGGTTTTTATTGCCTAAACGAAAAAATACACTACCTGTAAATTATTGCATTCAGTTCCTGCAGTGCTCTCTCTCTCTTGAAGTTTTTTTCTCTGTCAAGAGCCGGTCAGCTGCGCAACCCAACTGTGCATGCGAAGCCCTCCTATAAAAGCTTTCAGGCAAGGCAGCCTGCCATCTTTTTTCCTCTCGATCTGTGATGGTGGTGACTCAAGAGGGACGGAAGGGTGGATACAGCTAGTGCAGATTTTCGTTTAGGCAATATAAACCAATTTTTACCGCCCCCCCCCCCCCCAGGTAAAATTGGGCTTTCTAATTGCCGTTTTCGAAAATATCCACTACCTTTAAATTTTTGCATTTACCATTGACTTCGTCACTTATGGTGGCTGGCACCACATGACGGGTTGCCCCGGGTTGCAAGCTGGCTCCCCCAGAAAGTTAACAAACTTCGCACTTCGCAAAACAGAAACAGTGAAATCGGTTTTCTTTCGTAAAATGTGGTGGCCCTGAAAAGGGCTGTCTTGTTAGAGACGAGGTCTTACTTCCTTCTTCATGGATGGTCTTCGTTTCTGTTGTGGAGTGCTTAAGGGGGTTGGGCGACACATCTGGCTGCAACAATTGATCCCAAACCGTGTTGCCCATTTTCTTGTCTTGACATGTCTCTGAAGTAGTGGCTTGTGAAGACTTATCCATGAGGTGGCTTGGAGGATTTCAGCAATGGAGACTTGACTGTGGAAGGCCCATTACGCGGAAAGTGCCCTAAGTTCATGCGCTGTGATCTTGATGTTGTTGTCTGCATGGTTGACATCTTGGTCGTTGTAGGCTTTGCGAGTGACGAACTTGATCCAGCTTGCGAACATTTCTGGTGAGGTAATACTGACTCCTTTTGTGAATGAGAGGAAGAGCTGAATGCAGCCTTTCCAACACTCGTTGTCTGCAGTCCTTTTAATGTAATAGCATAAAGCTCGAACTGGGCAAAGTGTTCTTTCGGGTTCATCGCCAATAATGTTTGTGAGCACTGGAATGATGATTGGCTTTGAAGTCTTGAAGGGCCTTTGCATCTTTACGCGAACGTCTGGGCATGGCCTCAGGTGTATGAACTTGGAGAAGCAGTAATCCAGGCCGCTGGAGAATGCTGGCATTTTGCTGCATCATAAGCTAGCTCCCAGGGATATCGGGAAAAGTCTTTCGTGTGAGGCGGTTAATGTGGCATTTTTAAATTGGTTCGTATGGTTCTTTTATGAGCACATCCAGGACTATTGAAAGGTTCCATTTCGGTAATATGCAATGGATTTAAGGGTGTTCTACTTAGAAGGATTTAAGTAGAGTGAAAGTTCGAAAGTGTTCGAGAAGGTGAGCGTTGACGACATCTTTGAAGACAGAATTTAAGGCAGAGCGATAGACGATGATCGTGGAGCATTTGAGTCCATCTTTGAAGCGGTCGGTGAAGAAGATTAGTAATTCGGGCAAACAGGGATGGATCTGATTAATAATTAGATTAATGATTGGATTCCTTATGTTGCACCAATGAAACCATCGTTTCCAATGACTCTCATTTTGTTGGTGGAGTCACGGATTGCTTTGTTGGAAATTCTGGGGGCTTGATCTTCAAGAATGCCTGCTTCTTTGATGAGTTTGATGATTGTAGCCACCCATGCAGATGTAAGATGTTGAGGTTTGGATGGAGTTGGGTTCCCTTTTGTTAAGATTGAAGATTTGGGAGCTTTGGAAGGATTTTTGGTTGGTCTATGAGAATGTTTAGCAAAAGCGTGAACCATACGGATGCCGGCCATTTCGGTGCTACAAGAACGAAGAGCCCCTGGGTCTGTTCGATTTTCTGTAGGAAGAAGCTTGAACAGTGGGAAGAGGTAGGTGTAAAGGTTCTTCCAAGGGTAAGTGAGGGCGTCCACAGCCCAAGATTGATTGTCCGGAATCAGGCTGATGAAGTGGGGAAGTAAGCATTTGCCTCGTGGTGAATAAGTCAATCATTGGTGTACCCCATGTGATGAAGATATTCACAAATTGATTTCTTTTAGAGTCCATTCCCCTGAAGGTCGTTCGGTGCGAGAAAGGGCATCTGCTATTACATTCCTGTTGCCGGAGATGTGAAGTGGCAAAAGAGTTGTGTTGAAAGTTTGACAGAGAGTGAAAATTTCTGACGTAATCTGGTGTAGCAGACGAGCTCGGGTTTCACCTTCTTTGCTAATGTAAGCTACAGCTATGGTGTTGTCTGCTTGGACGTGGACTGTTTTACCTGCTAAAAGGTGGTGAAATTGAAGGAGTGCATTGTGAATAGCTTTTAGTTACAGTACAATGATGTGGTCTTTCGTGGAGGGAGTCTAGAAATCTTGTATTGATTGATGAGCGATCGCCACCTTTTCTGGGATGCGTCTGTGAAGGTCCGGGTAGGTTCATGGAGAGGGACGCCTTTTGAGAGATTGTGAAAGGTGGTCCACCATTAGAGGCTTTCCCAGGAAGGTTTGAGTCAGTCTGTTTAGTGGCTTTTGTGGGTAGTTGAATTGAGCCCGAAAAGTCGATCTGAAAGTGGTGAAAAGGCCAAGTCATCTGTCATGGAGTCCATTTTCCCAATAAGAGACTTCAGGTCTTGGATGGAGTGGACTTTGGATTGAAGAAAGGCCCGGGTGTGAAGTTGAAGGTCTTCGATTCTGTCTGTTAACAATTTTACTGTTGCAGAGACTTGGTCGAAGTAGACTCCCAGGAAAGAATGAGTCTTGACTTTTTTTTCGTTGATGCCGAAGCCTAAGCTGTTCAGAAGGCTTATGGTGAAGTCCCAGTTCTGAATGAGTTGAAACTGGTTTAAAGCATTCAGAAGCCAATCGTATAGATGTGTGCTTGCCGGAATCTGACTTTGGTGAAGGTGCCCCAAGGGTTTGAGGATTTTAGAGTGAAAATTATGGGGGCAGGGTTTAGTCAAATGGGAGGCATTGAAATTCGTAGACCTTGTCTTCGTACATGAAACGAAAGAGATGATGTACCAAAGCATGGAGGGGAACAAGTAGGTAGGCGTCCTTTAGGTCGATGGAGATGGTGCATTCTTTGGGTTTGAGTGAACGACGGATGGACTCTACTACAGTATGCAGTGGGTCATCTGGCCTTCGGGCTGGAAGATAGTGTCCTTTTTGAAGTAATAATTTTACATGAAGCGGTTGAGTGGTTTGAGATTGAAGATTAATCTTTTGCCACCGGATTTTCTTGGTCTGAGGAAGATTGAGCTGTAGAAGCCAGGTTTGAACGGATTTGGGCTTTGGTGGATGGCATCTTTCAGGAGTAATACGTTGATTTCTTGAGAGACAGTTGGAGATGGTTTTAATGCTAACTCCCAAAGTGGTGGTGAAGTTAGGACAGGTTTGGGTTGAACTGTTGGGTAAAAGTCCTGGGAGATGATTGGAAGAATGGTCGAGTCCGTAGTCAAATTCCTCCAAGCCGAAAAGAAGTGTTGGAGGCGACTGCCGGTACTGGAGGTACTGAGGAAGAGGCGCCATTGGCTTTTACGGGATTTGCTTCTGTTTCCCGGGAAGGAGTATCTGCTCCAGCGATCAGGGGTGGTGCTGCCAGAGTTGAACTGGCGAGGAAAAGTGCCTGTGCCATTTGGAGGGATGACAGGGGTAACACGGACCTTACCATATAAACTTACTTATGCATCTGATAGTGGTGTAGGCCTGACCTCCAACCATTGCTAGGTGGTCTGAGGAAGTGCTATTAATTTCCCATGCGAAGTCCAGGATCGAGCCTCGGAAGCTTTTCGTTATTTTAATATTCGGCTTTCATTTCTGGATTCAGTGTCCATTTTTAAAAACTTCTTCTATATTTTAAGGATCGCCATTTGGTTGATTTTCACAGTTTTATTGAACCAATTTGTTGAGTGGAAAGTGTGGGGGTGGGGGAAGAAAAGGGGAAAGAGAGAGAGAAGGAAGGGGGTGTGGCGGGGGCGATTTATACCTGAAAAGAATAGTCACCAGCCGAAAAACAATCCAAAATAGGGCACTCAATTTTCTTCGGTGGAGGAAAAAAAGTACCCAAGGGGCACCAGAAGTGTGGTAACCAAAGGGGGCCTGTGCCATGGCACAGAGGCACTATGCCCAGTCCAGGCCTGGGTGCTGCGCTTGTTGTTGTTTCCTTCCTTTTGTAGGGTTGGTTTCCCCGAAAGGGCCGGTTATTGCTTAGCGAGTGAGAACGGCCAGAACTGTAGTTGGAGGTCGGATGGTGAGAGCTGGATTTGCTTTTTCTGACTTTGTTTGTGACCTTGGTGAGTCTTGGACAAGGTGTGTTTGTTGAAAGGAGGATTGGATTGTGGCCTAGGGGGGGAGGCCTTCAGCTTGTGGGAGATGCTCAGATAAGGTGCCAAGGACGGTATGAGGCCTCTGAAAAGAGTGTCGGATTCTTGAAGGGACTGGATCCTGAGGAATTGTGGAATTGTGCTAGTTTGGGACTGTGGTTAGACCGATGTCATGTAATAGCAAGCTTGAGTTAAAGAGAGCCTTGGTGAGCCAGTTGAAAGAGTAGAAAGTGGTGAAAGAGGTTTTCTTGAAAAGTTCCGTAATGAGAAAATAATGGTGGTTGCCAGTGGCGTTACATGCGATTTGCGAAGGGTGCCGCTGCAGGAGGTGCAACGACGGTTTCCACGGCTTCCTCGTACTCCTTAAGCTAGGGCCTTAGTGGGCCTCTTTACCTTGATGCTATGGCTCCATGTTACCTATTCTGTATACTCTGTATCTTTATTGATGTATTCCAGTAATGCTATGTACTTTGATGTATGGTCCAGTCCCTGGAGATCAGTGGTCTGGATGGCTCTGGCCTTGCCTGCCCCTAGGGGTAGCTGCTAGCAGAGATGGATCATGGGATACCAGGATATAGTACAGGAAGTACCTTGCACCACCAGTGGCAGGTACTGGCGGCAGCTCTAGGTACTTAAGGCCTTGCAGCCCCTTGCAGGCTCACTCTGGGAGCTAGTCCCTAACCAGCTAAGAACTCTTCCTGAAGTGTGCCACTCTGCTAGTAGGCCAGATCAGAGCATCCTTGAACCATTGGACAACATCTCCTGAGGACAGACCGCGTGGCCCTGGAATAAACCCTGAATTTACCATCCTTCTGGCGTTCTTCCATGTGCCGGGCATAGCGGGGTTGCAGAGGGTCCACGCTGAAGGACGGTAGAGGGGGGCCCACACACAAATCAAAATTAAAAAAAAAACAAGAAAGGACGAAAGAGAGAAGGGAAGGGAGTAAAGCTGTAATTATTTATCTCGATTAATTTTTCTCCAAAAATTAATCGAGATAAATAATTACAGCTTTATTGTTATACATCTCATATGTTTATGTTTATGTTTATACATCTCATTTATTCTTGCTATGAATTCTTGCTTGTATCCACAAGTCGCCCCTTCCTTTCCTGTGTTTCTCCACCTATCAACGTATGAAAACAGCAGTGCAGGCGTGTGCAACTGTGCATGGCTTGCGAACTTTTTCTTACTATTCCGTGGTGGTGTCAACTACAGAACGGTCGTTGTCCGAAACTTAAAATTATCAAGTCTTAAGCTAAGCCGCGTTGACCCCGACTTTCAAAACTGGCAGAAAAAAAAAGAAAAAATCTGATACCCGTTTTTCTATACCCCGTCCACATCGACCCCACCATCGCGACCGGAACCCGAAATTTAGTTACTTTTTCTGTCGCTAAAACATTTTCGGAGTTGTTATTGTCCCTTTCTCCCCTCCCCTGCACATGCTATCCATTTCTTTTGCTATTGTTTATCTCCCCTACCCTCCACGTGCTATCCTTTTATCTCGCTATTGTTTATCAGCGCTTATGCCATCCAAACGTTTTCCTAAAGCGCAGGCCCTAAAACTGACTCCTTCCACACTAGAAACACGGGATTGGGGTCTGTAGGCGTGCTGTTTACCAAGACGTGAAAGCCCGGGCCAGACCCAGTATGGGTGGTTCAAACTCGGGCACGGTTAACAGGAAAATCGTTGCGCAAGGAAACTTTACTTGAAAAAATAGTTCAAATGTTCGCACGTTGGGTTGCACTTTGTAACTTTCTTTGTTATTAATACTGTAAGCGAGCGAGGACTATTGCATCAGCAGTGTGATTGCTGCAGCTACGCTGTCCCTTACAGCTTTCCCTCCTCCTTCCTTCTGTCCCTCCCTCCTGGCCGCATGGGTAAGGTCCATTAAATCACTTGCGTTTGCTGCTAAGAAGCTTAATATGATGGGGTAAGGGGAAATTATGGTTGTGGAGGGGTGGGAGGGACGGGGACTTCACATTAAGAAAAGGGGGTGAGGGGGAAGTAGGAGGTGAAGAAAAACGGGCTTTGACACACCGTTTACCAAGCACATGCCGTTCTTAGACGGGTTACCTGCTATTATTTATATATATATGGGTGAAGAGAAGGAGAGAGGGGGCCCACTATGATTTCTTGCACCGGGGCCCACACCGACTAAGTTACGCCAATGGTGGTTGCTTCATGGCGGCTTGATTCAACAGAAAGTCTTTTGCATAGGGCGTTAATGGCGGTGCTGAGGACATCCGCTTGAGATGCGGCTTGGAGGCCGACCCTGAGGATCTTGTCATTTTCTTTGAGGATGGTGGAAGGTACTTCGGCCTTTTTAGGGATGTGTAAAACTGTTCCGAAATCCATCTTTGCTTCGGCAGTCAGAAATTCGGACTGTCGGTATGTTTCAAAATGTCGAGGGTTCGCAGCACCATCACCAAAGGAGCAAAAGAACCTGGTTCCACGACCAGGCCTCGGTGGGGGAGGGTCTTTGTTAAGTTCCACAGGTTCACCCTTGCCAAGAAGAGTTCCTCCATTGCGAAGGAGGGTTGTCAGGAGCGTAGTGGGTTGACCAATTTTGGCAAGTACTTTAAGGTTTCTTTCACAGAGACCAGAAGCAAAGCCGGTAACAAGTCCTCTGTTCTTGGTTGGTTCAGAGCCAGGCGAACCCGGTTTCCAAAGAAAGCAGTCTGGAACGATGTCTTCAACTGCTTTGAGAAGATCGTAAAGAGGCATGGCTGAAGGGTCGATGACGGCTTGGAAGATATCTTCAAATTGATCCTGAGGTTGAGGTTCAAAGTTGACATGAGGGTGGTCAGCATTGATGCTTGAGTTGCGATACTATTCCAGGGCAAAGGCAGAGTCGAGATCATCGTCATCGGGATTGGAGGATGAAAGCTGAAGAAAGGATCGTGTGGGTAGGAAGGAAGATCAACGAAAGATGGGATCAGCATTGTGAAGAAGAGGGTTAGACTGACATTTCTTGGAAGTCGGAGTAGAGGGCGTCCTTATTCGTCCAGACTCATTGTCAGATGAAGATATTCATTCCTGAGTGTAGGATATAATGTGAGATGACGACGGCGGTGCTGGGGCCGAAGGCTTGACTTGTAATTGAAGTTACGTATAGCATGATCCATTAAAGCGTGGATGGCTTTTGCCGAAAGTTGTTGTGTTCTGATGGTGATGACCAAAGCATGAGACGATTGCTGTGAGGAGAGAGATGAGAGATTGAGCGACGCATCAGCAGAACTTGGCTGGTTGCGTGGGAATTTTTTGTCCTTCTTGCACTTTCGGGGCGAAGGTGAAGGCGAAGCAAATGAGAAGACGGACGTGGATGTTGAGCACACGGGACAGGAGATGCTGAAGTACAAGCAGATAATAGCTGGCGGGAATGAAGACAATGTATGCTAAGGAGGAGAAGTGATGGGCAGGCAACAACATTGGGATCCACGGGTCGAGGGCTGGCTGGGGGTGACGAGGTTTGCTAACGTCTTGCCGACGAGTCTTTTGCGTGAGCCATTATGCGAGAGACGAAGGTCCTTCAGCTCTTTCGGTCCGTCAATCTTCAGGAATATGAAGGTCCTTCGGCATTTGGTTACCTCTTTTGCTTTGGCTAACGCAAATTTGTGTTGGCTACACGGGGGTAACGGTTACAAGGTACATTTGTATTTGGCTTACTTAAATTTGCGTTCAGCTACCTTAAACTTACGTTTGGCTACACATCTTTGGCTATCTCCACCTGCTTTCCTCCTTGACGTCGAGGTTTACCATACTGACCGGAAGTCGCGTGATGCCAAGGTTTACCGCATTAACCGGAAGTAATGTCACTATGATGTCAAGGTTTATTGACCGGAAGTCTTGTGATGTCATGACGCCAAGGTTTACTCTGCTAACCAGAAGTGACGTTAGTATTTACTCTACTAATCGGAAGTCACGTGATCTCGTGACGTCAAGGTTTATTCTAGTGACGTCACTCCAAGACAATACGAGATGTCCGAGGCTGAAGAGTTCAACCTGCTCCAGTTCCTCGTATCGATGCATTTGGCCTTGCAGGCGTTCTGGATAGTCTGCCTAGATCAGTTACCAAACTGCAAGACTGATCTGTTCAGGTGCAGAGTTACTCAGGGCCGTGACGATGGCTTGTACTGGTTTCTAGTCGTGATACTTCGATGTTTACAACCCTAACGACATTCCCCCTTTGTTTGACGTATCTTTTGACAAGATTCAGAAATTCCTCGACACTTTTGTCGAGCTTGGGAGTGAGTGGGTAATTTTCAGCGTCAATTGAGTAAATATCGACCATTGTGGGCTTCATCTTACAACCCTCTCCCGCAGGGAGAGCCAAGACTAGTATGTTGACGAATGTGGAAAATTTAAACGACGAAAAATGTCTCTTGTACTGGGTACTGGCTTCGGGTTTGACATTTTCGTCATTCTCACAATTTGAAAATTCATAACAAATTTGCACGTGTGACTGACCCAGCTGGAAATAAATTTTTGACATGCCCACAACGTAAAATAACGTCATTACCCATTGCCTACGTATTTTCAATGCATGAAGGCTCATGAGGCATTTGT
Source organism: Lithobius niger (assembly GCA_023313725.1). Taxonomy (NCBI): domain Eukaryota; kingdom Metazoa; phylum Arthropoda; class Chilopoda; order Lithobiomorpha; family Lithobiidae; genus Lithobius; species Lithobius niger. The sequence goes on along the minus strand of JAHWFP010245911.1, from coordinate 65,144 downwards.
CAGGATACCCAATTTGGAGACCCCCTAATGTGGCAATTTCGTCATACTCATTCTCATTTTCATTTTCATACGGAAAGAAGCACTTTCGTCATTCGTACAATGTGAAAGCTCGTGAAAAATTTGCAGGTGTTCCTGACCCCTTACATTTTCGACATGTGAACGCTTATCAAGCATTTACTCAACTTGGTACCCCCTGACCTATGCATTTTCAACATGCAAAAGCTCTTACGTGATTTTTCAGGATAAACAATTTGAGAACCCGCTACCTAATGTTGTTAATTCGTCTTTTATGCCTTCAGGAGTGCACCTAACGCATCATTCTCGCAATGAGAAAGTTCATAAAGCATTTGCAGGAGTGCCCCTCTATTTTGCTAATTCGTCAATTTCATGCCTTCAGCAATGCACCTAACGATTCGTCATTCTCACAATGTGAAACTTCATAAAGCATTTGTAGGAGTGCCCCTCAATTTTAGGACCCCCCAATGTTGTTAATTTGCCACTTTCATGCCTTCAGGAAACACCTAACGATTCGTCATTCTCACAGTGTGAAAGTTCATAAAGCATTTGCAGGAGTGCCTCCAATTTTGAGCCCCTCCCCCCCCCCCTCTTAATGTTGTTAATTCGTCATTTTCACGCTTGGAAGCATTTGGGAGCTATCACAATGTGAAAGTTCATAAAGCATTGGGTGCAGGAGTGCACCAAATTTTGAACTCCCCTAATGTTGTTAATTCGTCATTTTCATGCCTCGAAGCATTTTCGAGAATTCTCGTAATGTGAAAGTTCACTTGCAGTAGTGCCGCCCAATTTTGAACCCGTCTAATGTTGTTAATTCATTATTTTCATGCCCCGAAGCATTTTCGAGAGTTATCACAACGTGAAAGTTCATAAAGCATTTGCAGTAATACCGCCTAATTTTGAACCCCTCTATAATGTTGTTAATTCGTCATTTTCATGCGTGGAAGTATTTTCGAGAATTCTCACAATGTGAACGTTCCTAAAGCATTTGCAGGAATGCTGCCCAATTTTGAACCATTCCCTCCCCATGTTTTTAGTTCGTCATTGTCATGCCTCGAAGCATTTGAAAGCTCTCACAATGTGAAAGCTCATAAAGAAGTATTTTGCTGGAGTGCCCAACCCTCCACCCCCCCCCCCCCACCCCCGTCCATGACGTTAGTGCCCACACCCCACATGACGTGAGTGACTTTTGCCCAGTATTAGCCGGTAGTGAGACTTTGCAGTTGCTACTGATTCGCCATTATCGGTGGGGGAGGGGGGGGGGGTGTTAGTCTCTGCCACATCGTAAATGCACCCTTATAGCGCAACAATCCATTTGATAGCATTCTCCGAAGGGTCCAACAAATGTGCAAGTACCGTACGACATTTTGAAAATGACTAACCAAGATTTACCGATTTGTGAAGATTTACACAGATTTGCGAGTTTTTGCTAGATGTGCATGATTTACAGGATTTTTAGATTTGTAGATTTGCACTAAGATTTGCAGATTTGCACCAAGATCTGCATATATGCAAGATTTGCACCAAGATTTAAATTTCCAAGGATTTTAGTTGATGTTCATGGATTTCAGTAGATTTGCAGATTTATACAGATATGTAGATTTGCACCGAAATTTGCAGATTTACACTGATTTTAGAAGATTTGCATAATTTTCGGATTTACACATTTGTAGGTTTGCTCCAAGATTTAAAAATGTGCACTGAGATTTGCTCGGATTTTAGTTAATTTACATGAATACGCGCCGATTTGCAGAGTTCTAGAGACTTTGAAATTTGCCAAGAGATTTGCAGACTGAACAAACGTGGATATGCAAATCTGAAATGAGAAGTTGTCCGAGATTTCAATGTTTGTCGGACTCCTCGACATTCAACCTAAACCCTTTCTGCCAGAAATAACTTGAGCCGGCATCTCTTTTTTGTTAAATCATTATTCTGTGTTACGTCACGAATTTTTCGTTTGACTGAACACAAGTTGGGGACTTATTAAATCGATTAAAAAATAAAGACACCGTAAAACGCGTTAATTAGTGTGTGGGAGGAGCAAAGTTACGAGGGAGAGCTCATTTATGAAGAGTAGGAGAGTAGGGGAATAGCCAGGAAGTAATAAAACGATTTTACGAACGATATTGCCGAATATGTTTAAAGCCATCTGCTACTGATTTCAGAGAACGATACACGAAAAAAAAATTACTTTTTTTTAAACTAATTACGAAACAGAAGCGAAAATCCTTACTAACAGACAAAAATCTTTATATACAGGGTGGTCCAAAAGTCCGGAGTTAGTATCTTTATTTAATCTTTATCTTTATCTAATATTCCAAAGCGCCCAGAAGGGCATTATATGGAAAAGGTAAACAGAAGTACAGAACAATATAACAACAACATTAGTAAAAAAAAGATAGTAACAATAACAAGCCAAAAGAAAAACAAAAAAAATCAGCAAAAGCACAACAGGAACAGAAATAAATCACTAAGTCACTGTTGGAATTCATCGGAAAGATACCATAAAAAGGCTTCGGTTTTTAGCAATAGTAGTATAGTAAACTACTGTTAGGAATAGTGTTTAAACAGACTGACATTAGAGGAACGAACAAATTGATCACAAATGATGGTCTTTTTCAAGGTCATTGCTTTGCAACGTCTAAAAGCGTCCTAGATAAATTGGAAGGAGGCGGGGATAACAGGACAAAAACAACACAAAACGCAGAATGAAAATCGGTTCATTCGGAAGAGATACGGAAGCTTCAAAATGTATGGGGAAGAGCTTCACTGCGAGCTAGCGTGTTAAGCAGTGAAGCAAGTGGGGTGTACCAGGTGCCTTTTGACAAGTCTGCACGCACGACTGTGTACCTCAAGCTTCTCAAGCTTGGGTGGGATAACGATACTTTCATCAGTGCAGCAAAAGTCATTTTTGAAACCACCTTCTTTGAGTATGGAGGCAAATTTTACCAAAAATCAATGGTGTACCGATGGGAAGCCCACTTTCAACGTTCTTTTGTGACATAGTCCTGAATGCAGTGGACAATAAATTGGTTGAAAAATTTCCACAAATTAAATATTACAAGCGATACATCGACGACAGTTTAGCACTTCTACCAACGCAACTTAAGTTATTAATCCTTGAGTTTCTCAACAGCATCACTAAATCACTCACTTACACTATGGAGTCCTCTAAAAACAATGCCATCCCATTTTTAGATGTAAACGTCATTATTAACGATAATAGCCTAATCGAATTCACGCACTTCAGAAAAAGTATGCAGTCGACTCGCACCCTGCATTACAACTCCTATGTTGATGCCCACTACAAAAGTAACGTAGTAATAAATGAAGTTAAACGTGTTATCTCACACACCAGTAATGCTGACTTATTGCAGCATGAATTTCATTACATCCTGCAAAAGTATGTCGAGAATGGGTTCCCACTCGGGTACGTTAACAAATTAATTTCAAAAGCTTTGACCCCCAAAACGCCCCCCCCCTCCCCCCTCCTACGAGTTTCATTGCTCTGCCATACTTCAAAGGCATCTCTGAAGTCCTTAAGAAGAAACTTAACATCAATAACATCCGACTTGTTTCTAACAGCCACCAAAATATTAAGCAGCTGACCATGCACCATGAAAATAAAAACAATAACAAATCAGACGACATGCTTTCCACACGCAATACTGTTTATCGAATTCCCTGTACGGAGCCAACCTGTACTGCTACATATGTAGGACAATCCCTTCAATAACTTAAGGAACGTATGGCATCCCATAAATCAAACTTCAAATTAAAAGTCGAATCGAATTCTTTAGTGCAACACTGCCTTTCAACAGGCAAGTCGCCAGACAAATACGCAACAGGCCACACCCCCGACTTGGACAAGGTCCAAATCTTGTTTCAAGAAAAATACACCAGGGCAACAATTAATTTAGAAACGTTGGTCATCCATACACATACACCACCTGTACATAACCACTTGGTGCCAGATAATAAATTTCTAAAAGAATATTTTCCTGTAATTAAATCACTTAAACTCGACTCTTTTGCCAGGCATATTGTAAAACCAACATAACGAATGCATCACACCTTTGTAACACGTGACCCCGATTTGCATACACCTGCCTTGCGACGTGGCAACAAACGGAGCAGGTGGGTCGTTGCTTTTCGGCTGCCATTTCTGCCTCTTTTGAGGGGAGAAATTGGTGGTTTTTATCCGTTTTAAATGTCTGTTTTATGCTTTTAATATAGGTTGACTTAGTGGCTTGTGCCATGCTTTAATTTTATTGATAACCTGAAGACGAAAATTGATAATTTTCGAAACGTTGTTTATATTTTTATGTAGCACTGCTTGGTTTGCCTTCACATAATCATTACATAACCATAAATTTGTTGACAGGCGGTATAACTAAATATTTCTTTCTGATGCAACCCATGCTAGAAAAGGTATGACCACGTCTTACACCATTACTATACGACACTTAATTTAGAAGTTATAAAGAAGAAAACGAACGATCACTTATTTTTATGGCACGATTATTTTTTTCTGATTTACGTAACATACGGCTCTGTAAAAAATCTTGACGAAAATAGTGAATAAATAAATTTTTCTAAGATTTTTGACGTCTTCTCGACTCGGTCTTGGTTTGTGTGGGGCGCTTCCTCCCTCCCCCATTCTCCCCAGCGTTATTTACGACATTGACAGTCAATAGTATGACAAATTGTACAAATTGTGGGTCTGGTGAGCGCCTACGACTGCAAAGCGGTGGTGTGGACGTAACTATTGACTTAGCTTGTGGCAGTGCATTCTAGATAGATCCGAAATGCAATGCAAATGCAATATGAAATGCAACGGAAATGTGAAATTGTCCAATCATACAACAAAAAGGTTAAAGGGTTTAACGAGCGTTAACCTCTCCTGGTCATCTACCCGAAGCCCTAAGGCCCTATGTCTGCAACAGCCAGATTCCCAGGCGGTCACCCACCCAATCATACAACAACGAAAATATTGTAACAGTAGAACTCCTGGAACGTCGTTTGAGCTGATATTGTTTACGCATTGTTGCTTGATTCCGAAGTTTTCCTTTTGCAACAAGGGGCACGAGAAACTGTCTGATCACACAACAACAGTGAAATGATCATGCCTGTGTAGTGCTGTTTCATTCGGCACTGCCCATCACCGCTCAAGGAAAACGAACATCAACGAATAGGTCGTGTTAGTATGGCTCAGTGGTAGGAAACGAAGAAGGTCTAACAATGATTTTATACCGTATATACTTGCTTTACTTTACTTTATTCCAGCGCTTACTGGCCCACAAATCCATTTGTTCTGACTTAAAAAAAATACACTTAACATACTTAAGACCTAACCCGAACAAACAGCATAACCTTTACCACCTGCTCACCCTATTGAACCTTAACTGGACATACACTCCAAAATGGAACCAAGGGGAGCACGGGAACGAGGGAGGGGGAACGAGTAAGAAAAGCTACACTAGACGCCGGGTTGCACTACAGAAGCCAATCGTCCTGCGCAGAGAACGAACACCAGCCGCAGAATGCGGAGTGACACCAAGGGCCGTAATGTAGGCAACTGTCACATCTCATTGTTGCACTCAGCCTAATGTTACTGTTTTGGTGGTCGCCGGCCTGTATTCTGGCGGTAAGGGATAGGCGCCGTGCGTGGCAGAGATTTCAGCGTCATCGCAGCGACGAACGGTGGTTTTGAGTACATCGGCACTGCTCAGGAAACGCGGTTTCTCCTCCGTAAGGCGAAGGCGCTTTTTGGGGCCAGGCTCTGCGCTCGGGTCTCAGAGGGCCTGCCGATCTCCAAGGTTTGGGCTCTTGTGCGGCCGCAGGATGCTCGTCCTACGCTTTCTTGGGTTTTTGGTGGGTCTGGTGAGGTTCTGCGTGGACCTAGCATGGCTGATGCTTTCAATGCCAACTTTGCCTCAGTGTACGATTCTCAGTGGCCCACCCCCCACGGAGGGGGGGAGATGACTGTTCTGATTTCCCACTGACCAGAATCGAGTTGTCTGCCGCACTTGCTGCCTGCCGGACTGGAAGTGCTGCGGGCATTGATGGGGTAACGTATGAGGATCTGCAGGCTTTGGGGGATGAGGGCTGCTGCGCGCTCCTCAGTTTCTTCCAAAGCCGGTTTGACGGGGCCCCCCCCCGCCTCAGTCTTGGATGTTTTCTATCTTGACTCCAGTCTTGGGCAGAGGTAAGGTCCGTTCAGCCGTTGCGAGTTACCGGCCGATCGCACTTCTGTCTTGCGCTCGGAAGGTGTACGAGCGGATGCTTGTGAGCAGGCTTGTGTGGGAACTTGAGGGCTCGGGGCATCTGTTTGGTGCACAATTCCGCTTTCGTAAGCACCGGGGGGCACAAGATGCAATGCAGTTTCTGGAATCCGGGATCCGAGAGGCATGGCTTAATGATTGTTTTGCTGTGGCTGTGTTCCTGGATATCAGAGCAACCTACGACATGGTGGATGTTCAGTGGGTTGGCCATGAGCTTGACGGGCTGGGGGTTAGCCGCAAGGTGAGGGCTGCGGTCATTGCCCTGCTTGGGCGGCGGGCTTTGCCACTAGGGTCGGGTCTTTTTGGTTAGGGGTTAGCTGCGTCAGCCCGGTGCTTTTCGCTGTTGTCATCAATGCTGTCCTTGTGGAAATGAGTTTGGCTATCAACGTTGTGGCTTATACTGATGACGTGGCTGTCTGGCTCAGTGGTAGGGATCTGCCGGGAATCCTGGTGGCACTGGAGGCTGCTATTAGTAACGGCTCCAGAGCTTTTGCTGCCAGGAGTCTCCAGTTAGCCAGCGCCAAAACTGAGCTCATGGTTTTCAAGCGGGGTCAAGTTTGCGAGGCATCTTTCTGTGTGAATGGCACCCAGGTTCAGTCCTCCTAGAGGGTCCGGTATCTGGGTTTCTGGTTGGATTCTGAGCTTAGCTGGGTGCATGATGTGGCTGCTGTTCACAGGAACCTCTCGACCCGGCTCGGGGTGTTGAAGTCGCTGGTCAGCAATAGGTCGGTGGCGCTGCGCAGAACGGTTGTGTACCTATACAGGGTGTATTTGCGGTCATGTGTGGATTTTCATGCCCCGCTTTTAGCTGCCTCATGGCGGGCTATGGATGGGCTGCAGGTTGCTCTGAATGACTGCTTGCGGGTGGTTACAGGCTGTTTGCCTTCGACACCTGTTCATGCTATGCATGTTGAGGCGGGAGAGCAACCTGTGTTGTTCCGGGCAAAGGAGTTACTGATGAGGCTCTGCCTGCGAGTGATTACAAGGGGCAAGGCGGATCCTCTTGCTCGCATTCTTTGCGATTATCGGCTCTTGTCTCCTGACGCCCGGGCGCTGCTTGGTGCTCCAGGGCTAGGTGTTTCCCTCTTGGATCAGGGTTATCTTGGTGCCTACCCGTTGCCGGTGTTTGTGCATCTTCCGGCCCCGTGGGTGTGGCGTGGAGCTGCTGCATCAGCGATGCTGGATCCTAAGGTTCCACTGCGTCTGTCGGGTGACTGCGCCCGTGTGTTTTGTGACGCTTCCTTTGTGCAATGGGGGAGTGGGGGAATTGGGGTGTGCATCCCAGAGCTGCGTTTGGAGTATGGGTACACCGTTGGTGCTCTCCCATCAGCTTTTGTGGGCGAGTTGGTTGCAGTCTCTGTGGCTGTTGACGTGGTGTCAGAACTAGATTTCTCTGAATTTTGTGTTCTGACAGACTCTCTAGCGGGGTTGGGTTTCTTGGGGAGGTGTTTCCGGACACTCCAATGTTCCCACCCAATCGCACGGGAGGTGGGGTGGAAGATCTACACTTTGGGTCTGCAAGGCGTATTTGTGTCGATTGGGTGGGTAAAGGGGCACTCAGAAATTTTCGGTAATGAGCAGGCTGGTGCCCTGGCTCGCCGAGGTTCAGAGGGGGGTTGCAGTGAAGTACGCGTGGCTCTCGGTCCACATGATTTGAGGCCTGTGGTTGGTAGGGCTGTGCAGGGGGAATGGGAGGCGGTTTGGGCTACTGGTGTGATGGGGAGACGACTCTTCTCTTTGCATCCCTCGACTGCTGCTCCGCGGTTACTGAACGGTCTTTCCCGCAGGGATGCTGGCCTGTTGTCACGGTTGCGCACGGGTCATGTCCTGCTTCGGGCCCATCTCGCCCGCTTGGGGTGGGCGAGGTCGCCAGAGTATGTTTGTGGTGGTGGGCCGGAAACAGTCGGGCACTTTTTATTGGAATGTCCCCGTTGGACGTCACAACGGAGATTTGTGTTGGGGAGCGGGGAACTGTTGGCTGAGGTCCTGGGGGTCCCGCCTCATGTTCCACCCGGCGGGGGAATGTTGGGCCGAGTCCTGGGTTTCTGCCGGGCTACACGCAGGTTTGATATGTAACTCTGGATCTGTCCTCCCTGGTTGGTTTCATTCCCCTACGCATTCCCACGGGGCAGGGTCACAGCTGTGCATCTTGGCCAGTTTGTACTTTGTTTTGATTCTGGTTTAGTATGTAAGTAATTTTTAGACTGAGCGGGTGGCTTAAAGGCAGAGTAGGCTCAATAAAATATCAAATATCAAATGTTACTGAAACGGCTTTCAATCTGATAATGACTGAAAACCTTGGTCATTCCTACAACAAAGCTCTCGGGTGCGCCCTTGTGCATTATTATCCCATACTTATTGATAGCTTTGCAATCTGCCATTCTTACATCACAGATAACTGAATTCGAGTTGAGTTCTGCGTCTTATTGATTTTACTCTTGGTTTCGTTGTCTACTTTAAAGAATTAGGTGCAACAGCTGCAGGTCAGTAGTGGATAACTACGCTGCCTAGCACAGCGTACTTGAAGTGAAACTCTTGTCCATATATTTTGTTTCTTCCATATCTCCTGCTATTTTAAACCAATTATCATTCTGCTTTTTGGGTTAGTTTTGTCGTGTTATCCCCTACGACCTTCCAATTTACACCACTATTCTAGAACACTAACGGTGGGGATTACCAGTTGAGGTCTAAACACGACCGGACGTAATGTAAGCCCCGGCCTAGCTAGACCTCGACCTCAGAACTAAGCTTCGGACTAACGTTACTGGTGATTTCAATGCTAGTCTAAGTTGGGGAATTACTAGTAAAGTGCTAGCTAGACCCCGACCTATGGCCTAAAGTAGTACTGGGTAATCTTGGCGATTTCCATGTTGAGGTCTAACTAGTACAGTACTCTGATTGTAATACCCTTCAAGTGACGTCATATTACCTGTAAACAGTTACAACGCGTTTGGCTTCTCCAAGATACGTCGAGATTCGTGTATCAAATTGTTTTCAAGCAAATTTCGGTGATTTTTCTTATTCGGTTTTCAGGATAGCAGTTTTCGTAAAAACTTAATTGTTACTGAATCAGTTTTAAAAAATATTTTCTTCCCAAATTTATCAGATTTCAGTTTAAAATTACATAAACAGGCCCGTAGCTAGCCATTAACAATTGGGGGGTGGATTAAGGATACATTTTGGACGTCTAGGCTATACAATTGCCTACAATTGCCTAGGTACGGCATTTGGGCGTCTTGCTATAGTCGGTCGTTCTTCCACATCCGGAAAAATTGAAACCAAAGTCTGTGCTTTTAAAGTGTTCGTTCGCCCCTTGCTGGAGTATGCAAGTCAGGTGTGGTCGCCATCCTTACTGAAAGACATCGACCTGGTAGAATCTGTTCAACGCCGCTTTACAAAAAGTCTCCCAGGTCTCAAAGATTTACCATACTGCATGCGCTTTGCGGAAGCTGGGCCTTGGTTCCCTTGAACTACACAGATTAAAGTCAGATCTGGTGCTTGTTTATAAGATACTTCACGGTCTCGAAGGCATTGACCTCCCTCTGTTTGATCGCTGCACTACGCTCGCAACTCGTGGTCATTCCATGAAGTTATCTCTCCCTCTTGTTAAAACATAATGTAGACATGCTTACTTCTCTGTGAGGGTGGTTCCCCTTGAACTCTCTCACAGAAGGGACTATTTGCAGCAAAAACGTCGCAATTTTTCGAAGAGCACTAAATTCGATATCGCTAACAAAGTTTTTGAAAAGACCAGATTATGTTTCTGCATAAACCTGGGTAGCCAGTCCTCTTGACCAGACATTCGCTCATTTTACCTGTTGTTTTACTTCTCTTAATTTTATCTAGGGTTGGTGTTAGTGGGTCACCCCCTTCCAATTGCCTTACCACCTCAATCATGTGTGGTTAAATTGTTGTTATTATTATTACAATGAATGCGGGTGAACTGTTGTGTGTAAGTATGGCAGTAGCGGAGACATTTTTTTCAAATGAACTGTCAAGAGCTGAAAAATAGTGAAATCTCTTGCTCAGTTTTATCCCAAACGACCTAGAGGGTATTACTGCAAAAAACTTGCACATTTTAAAGCAACAACATGCTCCAATTTTTCAAAAATAAAAACATATGGGAAAAAATGGTGAAACCTTTCACTCAATTTTGTTCAAAACAATTTGAGGTATTATTGGAGAAAAGCTTTTAAATATAATATGAAATCGACATGCTCCATTTTAATTTTTTTTTTCTCCCTTGATTCAGAGATGTTAGGTAAATGTTTTCCTTATTTAGTGTCCTTTGGGTCGCTTTTGTCCTTTAATTTGAGATCTTATGGACTCTTATTGTCAAATTGTACCTTCGAATTTTTTTGGAATTTTCAACTCAGTTTTTAATTTTGACAGCTATACCCGATTTTCATGAAGTACGGATTTAGTTCAAGTTCAGTTTTAACTAAAACAATGGCAGAATGGGCTAGCAGACGAACTAGTAAATGAAATTTGTGTCGTTTCACGACTTCAGACTGCGAAAACTTGGAAGAAATCGTTACTAAGTTTTGTTTTACGCAGTTTTGTTAACGTTTCTGCCATACTTAAAAAAGTTTTTAAATCCTAGCAGTGATGTTGTGTTGGAATATTGATATATCAATAGCTCAACCCCCCCCCCCTCCGAAATACAAGTTAGGAGTTACTCCTTACAGAACCGCCTTCTGGGCACTGTCTAACAGAGAGAGGCTACATGAAGTAAAATAGCCAACTCAATTTTTAGTTTTGCTAACTGTGTGTGATTTTCGCGAAGTTAATTCTTATCAAAATTTTAAACTTGGCGGAGATACAGTTTAAAGCATATTTTATTTTTAGTTTCTACATTATCCATGATATTTTAAGCCACGGTGGCGATGGGCTAACAGGCAAACAAAACGGCTCTTTTCCAAGCTCTGAGTTCGCATACTAGTCTGGTAGCAGAGCCAAAAACCTGTAAGTAAGGTCCGCCCAATGTTGTATGGTGTTTTGTGATTCTTCAAGACATACTTAATGAAATTCTGCAGGATGCCACTTTGTCACCCTGGAGCAAATTTAAATATTCAAGGTGGCGGCCAAGATGGCTGAAAAATCATATATCGGCCATATCTTTGCATATAGAACAGACAGGATAATCATTTTGGTGTCTAATACTGTGTTTTCAGGGCCAAGGAATACTAAGAACGGATTGACTTGTTGATAAAATATACGCCTTTTATTTTAGGGGCTTGTATCACAGTCACGTTCGATTTTTCGCTCATTTTCAACTTTCAACTGCTATTCTGACGTTTCTAATTTAGGTGGACGATTCCAATTCGATTCATTCGAAGGAAGACATTCCGACCTTTCTTGTGAACCTAATTGGAGTCATCCACCTAAATTACAAACGTCAGAATAGCAGTTGAAAGTTGAAAAATCGAGCAGTGACTGTGATACGAGCCCCTAGTAAAAAGGGCGTCGCTCGGTACTTAACCAATGATAAACCCATATATTTATCCTTGATGCAACGAAGACAGTCCCACCTTTCGAATGAATATAATTGGGGTCTTCCACCTAAATTAGAAACGGCAGAATAGCAGTTGAAAGTTGAAAATGAGCGAAAAATCGAACGGTGACTGTGATACCATGCAGCCCCTAAAAAAAACAGAAGTGTTACGCTAAACAGAAGTGTTACGAAAGCTAATAAAAAAAAGCATCTGAGACGTTACTTTTAAACTGACCGAAGGATGATAATGATTAACCAGCATTCATGGAAACGGGACTTGGCAGTGAAGTTTTAGCCGAGCTTGGCAACTCGACAACTCGAATTTGCCAACTGTATTGTACGTCTTGTTGGACGGTTGGGGGGAAGGGGGGGAGGTTCCCCATCCCCGGGGTTCCTATGGCCCCGGTACAAATTAGTTATGTTAATATGTTAATACTTCGAAACGCTAAACCAATTCACATTTACGAACTGAAAATTATGTATCCTTATTGGAGAAAGGGAAAATTATCATCTCATACTGACCTGACGACAACCTTTAACCAGAGTGACACTTGAGTTGATCTGGTGGGGAAATGTACCCCTGAAATCACACTTCATACCAACACTCACGTCGTGCAGTGAAGCATCGCCTTCGAAAGAGGTGCTTAAACCTCAACTTAGACCATGGTGTGCCTGGGTCTAAATTGTATCCTTAGTTCCAGGCCTAACATGCTCATAAACCCGAGGATTATCGGTAAACCTGATTGGAATCACCGGTTTTTTCAGCTGGGGACTAACTGCTCCGTATTAAGTTAGGCTGCAGCTTAGGGGCTCTACATTCCTTAGCCCTCAACTTAGTTCGCATTGGAAATCTACGGATATTCGTGATACCAAACTTACGCCCAAGATTAACTGTACACCTCAACTGGAAATCCCGACCGTTAGTTTAGAAGTTAGTAACTCAATGACCTTGAAAAGGTCCATCAAGGTCATTTCATTTATGATCAATTTATTCGTTCCCCACATATCATTACTAATATCGAGCTGTTGAAATGCTATTCCTAACGGTGGGGATTTGCAGTTGAGGTCTACAGTTAATCTTGGGCGTAAGTTTGGTATCACGAATATCCGGCGATTTCCACTGCGAACTAAGTTGAGGGCTAAGGAATGTAGAGCCCCTAAGCTGCAGCCTAACTTAATACGGAGCAGTTAGTCCCCAGCTGAAAAAACCGGTGATTCCAATCAGGTTTACCGATAATCCTCGGGTTTATGAGCATGTTAGGCCTGGAACTAAGGATACAATTTAGACCCAGGCACACCATGGTCTAAGTTGAGGTTTAAGCACCTCTTTCGAAGGCGATGCTTCACTGCACGACGTGAGTGTTGGTATGAAGTGTGATTTCAGGTATATTTCCCCACCAGATCAACTCAAGTGTCCCTCTGGTTAAAGGTTGTCGTCAGGTCAGCATGAGATGATAATTTTCTCTTTCCCCAATGCGGATACATAATTTTCAGTTCGTAAATGTGAACTGGTTTAGGGTTTCAAAGTATTAACATATTAACATAACTAATTTGTACCGGGGCCATAGCAACCCCGGGGATGGGGGGAACCCCCCAACCGTCCAAGAAGACATACAATACAGTTGGCAAATTCGAGTTGTCGAGTAGCCAAGGTCGGATAAAATTTCGCTGCCAAGTCCCGTTTCCATGAATTCTGGTTAATCATTATCATCCTTCGGTCAGTTTGAAAGTAACGTTAGAGATGCTTTTTTTTTTATTATTAGCTTTCGTAACACTTCTGTTTTTTTAGGGGCTGGTATCACAGTCACCGTTAGATTTTTCGCTCATTTTCAACCGTCCAAGAAGACGTACAATACAAAGGTGAATATTTAAAATAAACTCCTTTTGTTTTAGGGGCTTGTTTCACAGTCACGTTCGATTTTGCGCACATTTTCAACTTTCAACTGCTATTCTGCCGTTTCTAATTTAGGTGGAAGACCCCAATTATATTCATTCGAAAGGTGGAAATGTCTTCTTTGCATCAAGGGTAAATAAATGGGTTTTAGCATTGGTTAAGTACCGAGCGACGCCCTTTTTACTAGGAGCTTGTGTCACAGTCACTGTTCGATTTTTCAACTTTCAACAGCTATTCTGACGTTTGTAATTTAGGTGGATGACTCCAATTAGGTTCACTCGAAAGGTCAGTAAGTCTTCCTTCGAATGAATCGAATTGGACTCGTCCACCTAAATTAGAAACGTCAGAATAGCAGTTGAAATTTGAAAATAAGCGAAAAATCGAACGTGACTGTGATACCACCCCCTAAAATAAAATGCGTATATTTTATCAACAAGTCAATCCGTTATTAGTATTCCATGCCCCTGAAAACACAGTATTAGACACCAAAAAGATTATTCTGTCTGTTCTATATGCAAAGATATGGCCGATATATGATTTTTCAGCATCTTGGCCGCCATCTTGAATATTTAAATTTGCTCAAGGGTGACAAAGTGGCATCCTGCAGAATTTCATTAAGAAGAAACACAAAACACCATAAAACATAGGCCGCACCTTACTTCCAGGTTTTTGGCTCTGCTACCAAACTAGTATGCGAACTCAGAGCTAGGCTGCGCCTAGCGGGAAAAGAGCCATTTTTTTTGCCTGTTAGCCCATCACCACCATGGCTTAAAAATATCATGGATAATGTAGAAACTAAAAATAAAATACGCTTTAAACTGTATCTTCCCCAAGTTTAAAGTCTTGATAAGAATTAACTTCGCAAATTCATACACAGTTGGCAAAACTAAAAATTGAGTTGGCTATTTTACTTCATGTAGCCTTTCTCTGTTAGACAGTGCCCAGAAGGCGGTTCAGTAAAAGTAACTCTTAACTGGTATTTCGGGGGTGGGGGGGGGGGGAGTTACTGATATATTAATA
>JAHWFP010245911.1:20020-33048 GCA_023313725.1 Lithobius niger | reverse complement strand
ACCGACAGAGTGTCTCGTTTTTAACGAAAAGACATGTTGGATTAAACGTGTTCTATAAAATGTTTCTTACACCCATCTCTTGTCGAGATTCATACAATAAGTATGATCAAGCTCTTTTGGTAACATAGTTAGCGCCTGAAAGACCGAAGAAGCCAAGAAACCAGGTGCCAAGGCTTTGCTAAGTTCTTTGTAAAAACTATACTTGCAGTAATGATATTAACAGCTTCAAAACCTTGTAAACACTGAGATCATGGTGAAGGTGAAGCGTTTTTAGAAATTTTGACTGCTGAAAGTGCCATTTTTGAGGTTCAAAAATGACTTTTTCTTCCAGTTGGTCAATTTGTTTTTGACCCACACCCCCACTTGATTGCATCTGAAAAATTTACGATCTTCCTTGACAGGGTTCAAAAACTTGATGACATCCCTCTCCCCCGGCGATAAATAATGACTGGTCCTATACGTCATGTATGGCCTCATCAAAGTTTTGAGAAAATAGCAAATAACCGTCTTACGTGATTTTTATTCCCACTCGGCTCGTTTTGTTAGTTTTTTTAGGGGGGAGGGGGCTGCCCCTTATCACCCGCTCCCTCCCTTTGCTCTACCGTTCCACTTCACATTTGCTGTTGCAAAATGAAATAATCCAACTTATTTTATTTTCATTTTTAGCATGTAAAGCAATGAAGCATGTTTCCATTTTGCCAAATTTTGTTTCGAGTTCCAAGTAGTTCAGTTATTTCGAAAGCATAAATAAATTTATACTTCATTTTTTAGTAAGTCGTAGACACTAACACGTAAACGCGATGACAGGATCCGATTCAGCCATCGGCGGCGTAAGTTTCGTTTGATTTGGCTGTTGTGGACGCACACCTCTAGTCCGAACGAAGTCGTTCTCAAATCGACGGTGGCGCCGACCTGGCTCCTGGCGGCAGTGATTACGCACGGACAGGCTTTGAAGCGAATGTTCCTTAAAGGTTAAAGGGTTTAACGAGCGTTAACCACTCCTGGTCATCTGCCCGAAGCCCTAAGGCCCTAGGCGCCTGGGAATCTGGCTGTTGCAGCGAATGTTCCCTCTCTGGTGTAACAATATAATATATCTAACTCTATGGAATGGTTCACTAAGAGACAGAGTAACTTTTATTGCAAAGGTTTGGTCGTTTTTTTTTTACGTACTCGAATCCAAACTGAATTATCTGCCACGACGATAAAAGGGACAATTTTGCCGGAAAGAAGATTAGGAAACAAAATGCAGATCGTCAGCACAGGTGGGAACGTGTTCTTTATGGAGAAAAAGTGTCCTCAGTAACGTGACACGGACATTTATTTTATGTAGACTTACTGTTCTTGCAGTCCAGCAGAAGTGGTGAGTAATTTTAAACAGCTGGGAGGGCCAAATGAAGGGGGATGTGCTGATTGAATGAGCGAAGCGAACGAAATCGGCGATTATTAAAAAAAGGGATTACTCAAAAAAGGGATTGAATAAACTTAAGTATGTGAAGCATGGACATACAATAAACTAATCCGTGTCAATTCGCTGACATAACGGCTAATTGGGCAATGGCAAATGTGAAAATTATGAATGAGAAAATTTATAGACATAAAATTTTTCAGGACAAAAAAGGTAGAGGTGACGAATAGACCTTCTGATCCTTTGTTCATTCACATTCCTATGGAAGTTGTGACATCCACCCAAAACCCAAACTGGAAATCCGCCAAAAAAAGGTCGGCCTTTGAAATTAGTGATATCATTTAATCAGGGAAAGGCCGCCAAGGTTAATCCTAGTAACCAAGTTAATCACTCCTACTAATACTTTAGACGTTAAATGAAAACTTGAAGATTGCTACCGTTTTCATTTAACTATCGAAGTGTTAGTAGGTGCGATTAACTTTGCTAATAGGATTAACCTTGGCGGCCTTTCCCTGGTTGAATGATATCACTACTGTGGAAGGCCGACCCTTGTTTGAAACTTGGCGGATTCTCTTATACCAGTTTTGATTTTGGGTGGATTTGTGTTACTGGCCAGCTAGCTAGCTATTAATAGCGAAGGTCAGGTCTCCCATGTTGATTCTCATAGGGTATTTAGACACGTCTACAGCTCGTTAGGAAAAGTTTGCATATCTAAATTTTGGCACACAGGTAAAGAGTAGTACGGGGAGTGCTGTTTTGTAAAATGGCAGTTGCAGCTAGAAGCATGTGGCCCTGAAGTGGCGCGTAAATGCTAAATGATTGTTGTAACCATTGTTTGTATTGTTATCCAACAGTCTATTATAACATAACTAAGTGTTATCCACCCAAAACCAAAACTGGTGTAAGAGAAGCCCCAAGTTACCAAAAAAAGGTCGGCCATTCAAAGCAGTGATATGATTCAACCAGGGAAAGGCCGCCAAGGTAAATCCTATTAGCCAAGTTAATCGCACCTACTAATAGTTCGAAAGTTAAAATAAAAACTAGAAGATTGCTACTAGTGATAGCAATCTTCAAGTTTTCATTTAACGTCCAAAGTATTATTTCGTGCGATTAACTTGGCTAATAGGATTAACCTTGGTGGCCTTTCCCTGGTTGAATGATATCACTACTTTGAAAGGGCGACCCTTTTTGGAAACTTGGTGGCTTCTCTTATACCAGTTTTGGTTTTAGGTGGATATCACAACTTTCTTGTAATACAAAGAATTCCACTGTCTAATAGTCACCTTTACCTTTTTTGTCTGCGGGTATTTTATGTCTGTAAATTTACTAATTCATAATTTTTACATTTCCCATTGCCCAATTAGCCGTTACATCAGCCAAATTGACACGGTTTGGTTTATTGTATGCCCATGTTTCACATGCTTAAGTTTGTTCAATCCGATTTTTGAGTGCAGTGGCTAACAAACGCTAATTTTCGTTCACTTAGCACACTCAATCGGCGCATCCCACTTCACTGGGCTCTCCCAAGATTAACGTTATTCAATCAATCATTTAGTTACCATGGTGATCACGAAAACATACAATAAGGACACGGAATGATTAATGTTCATACAGTTCTAATATTCTGGTAGCAGACGAAGATTACTAAAACTAATTAACTCACCAGCTGTTTAAAATTACTCACCACTTACGCTGGATTTCAAGAACAGTAAGTCTACATCAAATAAAATGTACGTGTCACGTTATTGAGGATATTTTTCATAAAGACACTTTTTTCATAAAGAACAGGTTCCCACCTGTGCTGAAGAGCTACATTTTGTTTCCTAATCTTCTTTCCAGCAGACTTGTCCCTTTTATCGTCGTGGAGCAGATAATTCAGTTTGGATTCGTGTAACGTAAAAAAAAAAACGACCAAACCTTTGCAATAAAAGATACTCTGTCTCCAAATGCTCCATCTATTTGCAACAACAATGTATTATGACAATTAAGTACTGAAACGATAAGTGTTTAACACTTAAGCATGTTATAATCTACTGTCGGACGACAATACAAACAATGGTTTCAACAATAATTTTTCAATTACGAGCCATTTCAGGGCCACGTGCTTCTAATTACAACCCCCATTTTAGAAAAAGGCACTTCTTCATATATGACATTCTACTTGTCTGCCGAAATTTAGATTTGGCAACTTTCCCTAATTTGCTGTAGAGGTGTCTTTATATACCCTATGAGAATTAATATGGGAGCCTGCGGATTAGCTAGTTACTTGTTACTAGTCACTAGTTACTAGTAACACTCAACGTATAACTGAGGGCACTTTTTCTCCATAAAGACCACATTCATACATTTTCGTGTTGAGGTTTTCTTCGTTACTGGACCCAAGACACCTGATTCAAACCATTTGGAAAGATTTCTATGGGGAATTTACACCAGTATGCTGAAATCAAGTATCAGCTTGTTTCAGTTAAAAGACACAGCATGCTAGTGAGGCCGCCTTGTTTTCATCAACAATCATTTTTTAACAATCGGATGTCTACAATCGGATGATCTACTATTGCTTGGCGGTGACACACTAGCTTGTGTCTAAATATGCGCGCACCGTTTCAGTACTTATGTACCGCAACAATTCACTCGAGTTTTAACAATTATATTCTTGCAATTATTGCACTGTTTGCTTCAACGACATGATTAAATAAACTAACCTTGGTTGCTGGTTGGATACCGTTCAATGAGTTTTATCATATCAAAAACCAAAACTGGTAAAAGGGGCCGCCAAGTTCCAAATGGTTCGGCCCTTCAAAGGAGTGATATCAACACACCAAAACATTCACCAAGTTAATCGCACCTCTTAATAGTTCGAAGGGTAAATGAAAACTAGATGTTCAAGTTTTCATTTAACGTCCAAAGTATTATTCGGTGCGATTAAGTTGGCGAATGTTTTGGTGTGTTGATATCACTCCTTTGAAGGGCCGAACTATTCGGAACTTGGCGGCCCGTTTGACCAGTTTTGGTTTTTGATATGATATCAGTCCTTTTTTTTTAAATTGTGTATTAGGCTCAACTCCACTACCGTGCAGATGTGTAATAAATAAAGTGGCACGTCAACAAGATATTGGTTTTCCACAATTTGATACTACCTTTTGCGTATAGGCCGAACTATTCTCAACTTGGTCGCCTCTTTATAGGTTTTTGGTTTGGTTTTAATTTTCTTGTAATTTGTTTTATTTTGATAGTTTTGGTGTGTTGATATCACTCCTTTGAAGGGTCAAACCACTCACAACTTGGTGGCCTCTTCACCAGTTTTTGGCTTTGTTTATTTGCTTTGTTTTTAGAGTTGGTTTATTTTTCGTGAACTGGACGTGAATACAATTTCTTTGGTAACGTTGTTTAGATTTATCGTGCTACACTAGTGTGTGTCTAGGCACGCACGTCAGTATACACATTGTCATTGTCCGAACTTTGGCTGTCCAATGAGAGACGATGTCGACAATACTAACAATGGTTATAACAATATTTTCGTACTTACCCGCCATCCCACGCCATCCTCGTTACACCCCTAGGCTCCAAACCATTAAAGGTACGCAGTTCGTATCGTACTGCATCCTTTAGTCCAATTTTTTAGCTGGAAGCCTTCCCGTTATCTCGGTATCGATGAATAATCACCATATGGAAATTAACATGGGGGTGAGCGGACTAGAATTAGCTAGTAGCTAGCTATCTAGCTAGCTAGTTACACATTTTCAACGTTATTGAGGGTCAGATTTTGCATTGAAAGCAGCTTAGCTGGCATTCCTACACGAGTTAATTTTTTGTCAGGTGGGCCATTGATCTTGATTTCAACACAATTTAAGCTTTTGTACCGCATTATTATTTTTCCTCAAGTACAACTGAAATGTGCCCAACTACGCTTCAAGATATAAGACACTGACGGTATGGCGCCGCGCTACAATGGTTTACAACCTCGACAATTGAATTGATGTGATGTTTGTTGTGATGATTGTTGCCTAACTTTGCGTGACACACTAGAGTGTGTCTAGATAGTATGTGATTGCTAAGCTGTGAATACACCATGGTAACTAAACTACGGAAGTTGCAACAGAAAAGAGACTGGGAATCTATCATTGCCAGGAAAATTTGAAACACAATGAAGATCGTGAGCCAAGTGGGAATGCTTAAGTTTTCAAAGTAGTATGTCTTAGTAACGTGCCGAGTTTGATGGTTACGCTAGACATATGCTAGTGTGATGCCACCAAGTAAAAGATCGGCCAACTAGATGACATTAATTGTAATTGAGTGAACAATTCCAGCTTCATTGCGTGAATAAAATTAACCTCGGGAGGGGCAACTGAAGGGGAATGCGCTGATTGAGTGAGCGAAGTGAACGAAAATTAGCGTTTGTCAGCCAGCGCACTCTAAAATGGGATTGAACAAACTTAAGCATGTGAAACATGGGCATACTATAAACCAAACCATATAAATTTGGCCGATGTAATGGCTAATTGGGCAATGGCAAATGTGAAAATTATGAATGAGAAAATTTATAGACATAAAATATCACCAGACAAAAAGGTAGAGGTGATGATTAGACCGTAGGATTCTTTGTATTCACAGGGCCTATGAAAGTTGTGATATCCACTTAAAACCAAAACTGGTATAAGAGAAGCCGTCAAGTTTCCAAAAAGGGTCGGCCTTTGAAAGTAATGATATCATTTAACCAGGGAAAGGCTGCCAAGATTAATCCTATTAGCCAAGTTAATCGTACCGAATAATACTTTGGACGTTAAATGAAAACTTGAAGATTGCTATTGCTAGTAGCAATCTTCTAGTTTTCATTTAACTTTCGAACTATTAGTATGTGCTATTAACTTGGCTAATAGGATTAACCTTGGCAGCCTTTCCCTGGTTGAATGCTATCACTACTTTCAAAGGCCGACCCTCTTCGGAAACTTGGCGGCTTCTCTTATACCAGTTTTGGTTTTGGGTGGATTTAAGGTAACAAGCATCATTACCAATCAACATCAACAATCATCACCAACAGTCCAGGACCATAATAAAGACTAAATTGACAGATAAATTTCTTGAATCCACTGTGTTGTTTATAGTAAGGAGTAGCATTGACGTGTATTGATTCGTAGGCTTTTCGAAACAATTATAGGAGAGATGATCCAGGAATACAGCTAATGTCACAAACTGTATTTACTACACGAATTTACTTGTGCTGAATTAAGTAACATCGCTAGCAACCTAGAATCATAGTGCGGGTTACAGCCTACCTTCTTTCGGGAAAATATTTACAGTTTATTATGGAGATCACATGATGATTTGCGCGATTTTAAATACAAAACGGAATTAAGGTATAAAACATTGTTCAAAGCTAGCAATACAAGAATAAGGAAGGTTGAGCAGATTATCGGGCAGCAGAACGAAGTCGTGTAAATTGCTGGATGATAGCATAACTGATGAATTTGAAATCGAGGACTTAATGGAGCACTTAATTGTGTATAAACCAAGTGGACGCTGGTTCTAATCCAGCGATTCATTTGCCACGCATTCTTCTTTGGTAAACAGACTAACTCCAAGATTTGTTTTGAGGGACATAAGAAAACAAGCGGCTACAGCGACTGCCTAGTCGCACCGGTCTTCTGTACAGTTCCTCCACTTCCAATGTTGAGGCGCACACCTCTATCTTGCACTACAACAGCTTTCTCTATTATACTAATCTAAAAGCAGTAGCCATCACAATTGCCGGTTAAAATGTGTTAGCTTTTAGGCCTATTTTACATTTTAGGCGTAATTGTCAGCTTTTGGGCCTAATTTTAACCAGCAGTTTTAATTTCGTAAGTAACGGAGATATGGAGTGTATAGTAAGCCTATTCATTTTTGCAACACGGAGCGCCTTCAGGCACACAGTTACAGTGTTACAACGTAACGCTCAACGTAGCCTATATAGATCAGTGGTAGTAGGGAAGTGACGAGACAGACGCTGTTGATGAAGCCAACAGCGACTCGTAGCAACTTGACGTTGCCATGGTAACAAGATTTTAGGCCTAATTTTCATTTTTTAGGCCTAATTTTAAAAATGCAGTTTTAATTTCGTAAGTAGCAGATAGGCCTAATAGAGAATTTGGTTCGACGGTAAGCCTATTCATTCATGCAACAATGCGATGGTTGCGCCACTGCAGGAGGTTGCGGCGCTATTTTTACTGAAGAAGAATTCATTGGAAAATTTTAGTGGAAATAAATGCGCAGGATGCCCCAATAAATGTTTATAAAATATTAACAATGAAAGCAGTCATAACGCGGCTTCGTCCATCTGTAAGAACAGCTCAAAAAGATTTACTCCAAAAAAGTTTAACACCAATACTCTACCGAGTTCGCTTCATTAGTTTCACGCAAAATAAGTTAGCCAGTTTTCAGTTTTGCGTCAAGTACTGTCAAGCATTTGGATCGCCACAAAACGGATTGCCTCCGTGATTCTTGCGTGCAATTCTTTAGTTTGGTTTTGTAGTAAACACCTTTTTAGTTGATCTTTCCAATGAACGAAACCGCATTAAGATTGCTTTCATTGTTTATTTTTTACAAAAATATCAAGGAAGACCACCTATCTACCAAGTCGGCCATCTAGCTTACTTAAGGCTAAAAACTTAAGTGGATCAGAATTTCGAAGTATCGGATTATTTATTAAAACCGCATAAAATGCACGTTTTCAGTTGTTCTTCCAGCTTGCCACTAAATCATTAAACTATAACCTAACATCGTTAATTTGTGGAACTCGATTTACCAACTTAATCTGGTGACCCGAAATGGCTAGAGAACAAATCTCTGGTGGATGCGTTACAAAGGTTCCAACATTGTCCAGTCGTCTTCTTTGCAGCTATATCTAACATTAAGCCGAATCAAACATACCCTAATTAATTAAAGAATTGTCCTCTGCAGGCGTCAATACACGATGGAGCCCATCCATCCTCATTAAATAATCATACTCGGCAATAACCGAGTACATATCATACGCGGCGATAACCGCCCATATGTGAGTGAAGTCCTCCCTCCAGCAAAACTAAAACAATTAACATTTCCGTTTCTAATCAATATTTTTTGACCAAACTTGGCCAGGTAGTAGATACGTATGGAAGGCATATCTATACCAATATGCAATCCTGTGCAAATAAATGTGCAAGAGCCACACGTAAATTTGACAACTGTTCACTACTTGTTGTTCTTCTTCTTCTGTCACCGTTTCAAAAAAAAAAGTACAGCACTTACCTAAAATCAGAAACATGATACAAGCCAGAAATTTTGTTCTCCTTCAACCTCAAAGAGACCATTTTTCCAATTGGTCGAGCCATTCCGGAGTTACAGGACGCTGAACGATCAGTTTTATTGTTTTACATTGTTTTAAACAATGTAATTAGGCGATAGTCGAGTATAATAATAATAATTTTTTTTTTATGGATAAGGAAAATACCATGTGCAGCACAAAAAGCACTTGTGTACGTGGTAAGGTTACATCAAATAAATGGAAAGATAAGTAATACAAAAGCGAGCAAAAAAGAAAATAATCAGAATAAATTTAATTTAAAAAATTAATAAAGTAATTTGTAGTTACAAATATGCATCCGACAACTCAAAACGAAGTAAAATAATTAATTACAATTTTTTTCTAGTATTTTTTTTAGTCAAATTTGTAGAGAATATGAAGCGACCCAAGCAAACATTTAGATATTTAGTTACCAATTAACCAATGTTTTTATAATCTTTTTTCACTGCACCAAACAAACGTGGTCATGAAGAAAAGATTTTGGGGTAATTTATTAAAAAGGTCGGGTATAAAAAAGTTACTACAGCTCTTACCATAATTATTTCTGATACGCGGTGTAAGTAATTGCAGTGTGTTCTGTCTGTTTTAATAAAATATTCTTATCAGATAATATAATAAGTATAATAATAATAATAATAATTTATTGCATCACATTGCTCGAAGTTTCAATGAAACTTGTATGAGCTACAATAACATTAATAATTTAACACATTAGTACAAATAACATGAATATACAAATATTTACAATGTAACATAGTCATAATCATTACTTAGGTACTAAAAGTTCTATTTTTTTTTTAATATTGATATAGTTTTGTTAGTTCTGTTTTTAATTCTTTTTTTAAATCTCCTTTGTTTTGGTAGTTCAGCATTGTTGGGTTTAGTTTATTGAAAACCTTAGGTATATAATATTGTTTGTTCCTCGTTCCTCGTTAATAATAATAATAATAATAATAATGTCATGCTAGTGAGTGGGAGTCGTGATGGTTAGTCACATTTGTCCATTTATTTGGGCAAGGACGGCTTTACAAGGGCCGGGCATACTCTACGATGGTTACAAAGGGAATGCTCTCTTGGGCTATAACAGTGCTACACCCGACACATACCTTGAAAGCACGTTAACGTTGTTACGTCTCACTACACAAGACCAAAGATGATCCGACCAACAAATAATAATAATAATAATAATAATAATAATAATAATTACATTTTATTTTTGTATAATAATAATAATAATATAATTTTATTTCAAAACAGCACGAAGCTCATATGAGCTTGTATGTGCCAAACAACTATTTAAACAACCAAAGGTTAAAACCTTACAGCACTAAAGTTACAAATGTAAGGGTTTGACAAGCTCAGTTCGTTAACACTTACCAAGAAAAAAATGTAACAGAAAAAGATAAATTTAACAAATGTAATTAAAATTATGGTTTCATAAAATAAAAGGCCAACTTTATTATTATTATTATTATTTTAAAAATGCAATCAATGATACGCAATTTTAAAATAAAGTTATTTACAGTTAAGAAGTGTAAGTTACAATAAAAGTAAACATATATACAATAAAAATACTATAAACTGAAGTAAAACTCACTGAATTACTAACGAACTTAGTGACATTTTAGTTTGGAAATGACAAAAGCCAACATTTAACAGAATTTTTCATGTCAGTATAAGAAGTCTTAATTCTAAGTTCATCTGGCAGTGTGTTAAAAATGTGGGGAATGGTGAATTCTCTATTTCTAAGTCCATAACCGTTCCTACAATTGGGCACTGCAAAATTACGTTTCGTATTTCTTAGTAATGTTGTTTTTTCTGGTTCATACTTTTTAAATATTAAATCAAAGTAATTTTGTTGAATAGTAACATAATCTCTCAATTGTACAAAATTACGGATTTTATTTTATAATAATAATAATAATAATAATAATAATAATAATAATAATAATAATAATAATAATAATAATAATAATAATATTTATTGCTTGAACGTGCTCGAAGTTCTAAGGA
Organism: Lithobius niger; assembly: GCA_023313725.1. NCBI lineage: Eukaryota > Metazoa > Arthropoda > Chilopoda > Lithobiomorpha > Lithobiidae > Lithobius > Lithobius niger. The sequence continues at coordinate 22,312 of JAHWFP010245911.1, read as the reverse complement.
ACTTGTGTGAGCAGCAAAACACAACACTTACAATTTAACACAAAATATATACACTAAATTTACATTTTAAAGTATTTGTCGATGAAATACATCAATAAATGCACATTAATAATAATAAAAAGAAAAAATCTCTTACATGTTTAATTAATTGTGTTAATTCTTATTTCAATTAGTATTTTTCAAAAATTTTCTAGGCACGATATTTACATATACAACATTATCAGTAGATTAGTTTTAATTATTTAATATTAGATTCATATATTTCTACTATTGATTGTTTTAGGGCTATTTTTAATTTTGTTATACTTTGGTAATTAAGAATATTTTTATTCAACCTATATATGTTATTGAATATATGTGGTATGTAGTAGTTTCTATTTTTTGTTCCATAGAAGTTATTCCAATCTGGTATTTTAAATTTATTTGTTGTTTTTTTCAGTCGTTCACTTTTTGACTCAGTTGCTTGTTTATACGTGTTACTATAATAATTTTTGACAATGATTACATAATCTCGAAGGTCTTCTATCTTTAGAATTTTATTTTTATAATAGATCTCGTGTGTTGTTTCATTTCCATTTCCAAATAATACTTTTACTAATTTATTCTGAACTCTTTGTAGTCTTAATAATATATATTTTGCTGCAAAGCCATAAATTTCTATGCCATATCTTAAAATACTTTCTACCCACGCATCATATAATATTTTTTTATTTTTATTGTTTAATATATATTTTACTTTATATAACACTGGCAACATTTGTCTTAGTTTAATTATCAAGTGTGTTATGTGTTCTTTAAAGTCCCAGTTTGTTTCTATTTCCATTCCCAAATATTTCGCCGATTTCTTTGATTCTATTTTATTACAAGTATTTATACAAGGTTGTTTGTTACTTTTCTTTTCACTCATACACTTTTCTGTATGATGTACAACATTTTTGTCATGTTCATTTTTCATTTTTGGTACTATTATTTCTAATTTAATTGTTTTTTCTTCACTTATATATAGTTCATTGTCCATTAACCATCCATTTATCATATCATAATCCGTTTGTAAGTTTTGTATCATGTCATCATACTTATAATTTATAGAAATCATTACAGTATCATCAGCAAACATATATATTAGTGTATTGTTTACATAATCTTCTATATCATTCACATATATTAAAAATAATAGAGGCCCTAACACCGATCCTTGTGGTACTCCAAATTTAATGTCTTTATAATCACTATATTCATTATTTATTTTTAATGTTGCTTTTCTATTTGTTAAATAACTTTTTATTATATTTAAAATTTTTCCTCTCAAGCCTATTTGTTCACATTTCCTAATTAATTTTTCGTGATTAAAAGTGTCAAATGCTTTTTGTAAATCAATTAATATGGTACCTACATATTTTTTTTCATTTAATGCTTTTGTAATTATATCATTTACTTGTATAAGTAAATCTGTTGTTCCTTTACCCTTTGTATATCCGTACTGTATACTGTTTAATAATTTAAATTTCCTCAAAAAGTCTCTGATTTTATTCGAAAAATATTTTTCTATTATTTTATCAATTATTGATAGCAGTGATATTGGCCTATAGTTATCTTTGTTAGTTTTTTCCCCTTTTTTGTATATTGGTCTTAATACCTGTATCTTCAATTGGTCTGGCCATATTTCTTTCTCAATCATGCAATTTATTAATTTACAAATAAATATTGCTGTGTTTTCTTTAGATTCTTTGAAGTTAGCGGTAGTAAATCCATCAATTCCTGTGGCGTTTGTATTTTTTAATTCAGTAATAATTTGTATTATTTCTGTTATTCTTGGTTCCTGTATAAACATTGAGTTTTTATAAATTTTCTGAGCTTTTCCTTTGTTACTTTGTTTCTTGTATACCTTATTGTAATGCTCACTCTGTTTGTAGATATCTATTTTTTGTTGAAATTTATTTTTCAGTTTTGGTACTTGATTTTCAAAATTCTCAATAAATTCATTTCTCAGTTTATTTGGTTCTGTTCCTTCAAAAGTTTTCAGTAATGTTGCATCAATATTTTCTTTTCCCTTAAATTTTCCATTTATTTCCTGTATTGTTGTCCATAATGTTTTGTTATCTTTTTCTGCTTCATTTAATTTCTTTTTATAAAAGTTTTGTTTGCATACTGCTATTTTTTTCTCAACCTCTATTTTCAAATCCCTGTATTTTTTTATAGTATCAATTTCGCTCTTTTCTTTTAAGTTTTGTAAAGATTTCCACATTTGATTTTTTTTATTTATAAGGTCCAACACATCTTGAGTAATCCAAT
>JAHWFP010245911.1:0-19620 GCA_023313725.1 Lithobius niger | reverse complement strand
TTTCTACTATTGATTGTTTTAGGGCTATTTTTAATTTTGTTATACTTTGGTAATTAAGAATATTTTTATTCAACCTATATATGTTATTGAATATATGTGGTATGTAGTAGTTTCTATTTTTTGTTCCATAGAAGTTATTCCAATCTGGTATTTTAAATTTATTTGTTGTTTTTTTCAGTCGTTCACTTTTTGACTCAGTTGCTTGTTTATACGTGTTACTATAATAATTTTTGACAATGATTACATAATCTCGAAGGTCTTCTATCTTTAGAATTTTATTTTTATAATAGATCTCGTGTGTTGTTTCATTTCCATTTCCAAATAATACTTTTACTAATTTATTCTGAACTCTTTGTAGTCTTAATAATATATATTTTGCTGCAAAGCCATAAATTTCTATGCCATATCTTAAAATACTTTCTACCCACGCATCATATAATATTTTTTTATTTTTATTGTTTAATATATATTTTACTTTATATAACACTGGCAACATTTGTCTTAGTTTAATTATCAAGTGTGTTATGTGTTCTTTAAAGTCCCAGTTTGTTTCTATTTCCATTCCCAAATATTTCGCCGATTTCTTTGATTCTATTTTATTACAAGTATTTATACAAGGTTGTTTGTTACTTTTCTTTTCACTCATACACTTTTCTGTATGATGTACAACATTTTTGTCATGTTCATTTTTCATTTTTGGTACTATTATTTCTAATTTAATTGTTTTTTCTTCACTTATATATAGTTCATTGTCCATTAACCATCCATTTATCATATCATAATCCGTTTGTAAGTTTTGTATCATGTCATCATACTTATAATTTATAGAAATCATTACAGTATCATCAGCAAACATATATATTAGTGTATTGTTTACATAATCTTCTATATCATTCACATATATTAAAAATAATAGAGGCCCTAACACCGATCCTTGTGGTACTCCAAATTTAATGTCTTTATAATCACTATATTCATTATTTATTTTTAATGTTGCTTTTCTATTTGTTAAATAACTTTTTATTATATTTAAAATTTTTCCTCTCAAGCCTATTTGTTCACATTTCCTAATTAATTTTTCGTGATTAAAAGTGTCAAATGCTTTTTGTAAATCAATTAATATGGTACCTACATATTTTTTTTCATTTAATGCTTTTGTAATTATATCATTTACTTGTATAAGTAAATCTGTTGTTCCTTTACCCTTTGTATATCCGTACTGTATACTGTTTAATAATTTAAATTTCCTCAAAAAGTCTCTGATTTTATTCGAAAAATATTTTTCTATTATTTTATCAATTATTGATAGCAGTGATATTGGCCTATAGCTATCTTTGTTAGTTTTTTCCCCTTTTTTGTATATTGGTCTTAATACCTGTATCTTCAATTGGTCTGGCCATATTTCTTTCTCAATCATGCAATTTATTAATTTACAAATAAATATTGCTGTGTTTTCTTTAGATTCTTTGAAGTTAGCGGTAGTAAATCCATCAATTCCTGTGGCGTTTGTATTTTTTAATTCAGTAATAATTTGTATTATTTCTGTTATTCTTGGTTCCTGTATAAACATTGAGTTTTTATAAATTTTCTGAGCTTTTCCTTTGTTACTTTGTTTCTTGTATACCTTATTGTAATGCTCACTCTGTTTGTAGATATCTATTTTTTGTTGAAATTTATTTTTCAGTTTTGGTACTTGATTTTCAAAATTCTCAATAAATTCATTTCTCAGTTTATTTGGTTCTGTTCCTTCAAAAGTTTTCAGTAATGTTGCATCAATATTTTCTTTTCCCTTAAATTTTCCATTTATTTCCTGTATTGTTGTCCATAATGTTTTGTTATCTTTTTCTGCTTCATTTAATTTCTTTTTATAAAAGTTTTGTTTGCATACTGCTATTTTTTTCTCAACCTCTATTTTCAAATCCCTGTATTTTTTTATAGTATCAATTTCGCTCTTTTCTTTTAAGTTTTGTAAAGATTTCCACATTTGATTTTTTTTATTTATAAGGTCCAACACATCTTGAGTAATCCAATCCTTCCTTTTTTTATTTTTATTATTTTTTCTTTTCTTTCTTATTTTGTTCATCAGTTTTGTTTTTTTCATAAAAATTATTTATTACCTTTTGTATTGTATCATACATTTTATTTGGACAATCTATATAATTTAATTCATCCCAGTTATATTGCTGTAGATTTTGTATTATTATTTTTTGGTTATATTTATTTTTTTGATTTTCCTCTTTAGAATAACTTTGTTTGTTTAAATCTAACTTTTTATTTCCTCCTTGTTTCGAAATCCAACAAATTGTGAAATAATGATCTGCTATTTTGATTTTTATTGTGCCTCCATTTGCATTACAGTCATTTTTCTTTAATTTAACAAATATATGGTCAATACAAGATTTTTGGAAATTCACTTGCCCATGTTTAATTATTACTTCTTCTCTTGTTGGTGATTCGATTATTTTCTCAAAACCAAAACTAGCCATCATGTTTTCATATTTGTCAACATTTACTTGATCGTGTTTATCCCCTGAATTTTCTTCATATTTTAATATATCAATATTTAAATCTCCCACCAAAATAATATTTTCTTTGTTTTTTTCTTTGGTTATTATTTTCAAAACATTTTTTAATTCTTTTATAAAATTTAATTTGTTTGTTTCTGGTCTTCTATAAATAGCAATTATTTTATAAATTTGTAGATTTTTTTGGACAGTTACTTCCAGTCCATCATTATTCTCAATTGTTAGTTTTTTAATTTTTTGTTCATCTACAATTAATTTGTTGTTTATGTAAACAATTAAACCTCCTCCTCTATTTGTATGTTCCCTCGTGCAATTAAAGTTTGTAAAACCATCTAAATCATAATGTTCAATTTCTATTTTTTTTATATTTATTTCAGTTATAACAATAACATCCCAGTCTGTGTTTGTGTCCTTTAAATTTAATTTTAACAATTCCCAATTTTTCCTTATACTTCTAATGTTGACATGTATCAATTTCAATTGTACATTTTCACCTGGATCTCCATCAACTTTCTTTTTTACCTCTGTATGCGATAAAAATACCAAATTTTTATATTTCGACTCCATTTGTGGGCTCAAGATCTTCTTCTCTTTTCACTATTTTCACTTCACTAGTGTTTTCATCTTTTCTCATTTGAAGTTTTCCTCTTGCAAACCACACATATTTGTATCCATTATTTTTAGCAAATTCTTTTGTTTGCCAAAAAAGTTTCTTGTAGTAGGGCGTCATGTTTTCGTTTATGTACACTCTGTCTCTATTTCCATTTCTGTATACATCGTCGTTGGTTACTATTTTTTTTTTACTTTCCAGCCAAATGTCTCTAAATTCCCTACTTTTGAATTGGATAATTATGGCACTTTTTTTGTGTTTATTTTTATTAGGGATTCTGTGTGCTGCTTCTATTTGTCCTGGATGGTACGGTACAATATTAAAATTCTGTGCCACTTTATATACAACCTCTTTGAGGTTTTCCTGTGGTAACCAATCTAATTGACAAATTTCCAAATTACGGTTGCGGTCATATTGTTCCTTTTCATGCGATGTAATCTCCAGCTCTTGCACTTTTTTTTCAATTTGTTTATCTTTTATGTCTTTATTTTCCAGTTGTGTTATTCGATATTCTAGTTCTGTTATTTTGTCCTTCATTTCTTGATTTTGTTTTTTCAGGTCAATTTGTCCTTGGCTTACAAAGTCTAGTGATTTTATTATTTCCTTTTGTTCTTCCTGTAATTTTGTGACAGTATCCCACATTTCCATTAGTTTGTCCATTTTTTGTTCTATCCTATTTATTGTTATTTGCAATTGTTGGGTATCCTTTTCTTTTTCATTTTCAGTGGTCTGTTTCTTTTCGAGTTGATCCTTCCTTAAATTTTCTTCTTCTTGTCTTATTCTGTCAGTTTCACTAATATGTACTGCGTCACTTTCACTATCATCATCACTGTTTGCATATTCTTTGTCTTCTTTTTCTTTTCCTGATTGCGTGTTTGTTTTCCTGCAGCGCACACATTTCCACTCTTCACGGCTTTTAACACTTTTTGCATTCCATGTTTTTACTGCTATTTTTGCACATTTAAAATGGTATTTTGCAGTGCATTTCCCACAAGTCACATTATCATTTTGGTTGCTAAGTTTTTCTTCACAGTCTCCACACCTCATTTTTCACTTTTGGTTTGGTTTCAATCTTCAGTTTTGTATTTCAGTTCGACTTTGGTTCAAATCTTCCGAGCTCCACTTTAGTTTTTTTTTTTTTAATTATTTCTTCTTGATGAACTCTCCTTAATCTTCTTGGCTGAGTTGCCTCAAATGTTTTCGTTTTCTTTCTTTTTTCGATCGACTTCCACAGCGTTTTTCTTTCATTTCTTCACACTTCACTATTGTGACGTCATTTGCCAACATTCCTTGTTGTCGTCATACATGAATGCTCTAATGGCGCTAGCGATTTTCGTTTTAGCTTCGTCACTTCACAATTTCTAATGTCAATAACTTAGTCCATATAGCACCAAAAAACTCTCCCAATGTTTCAGATTGAACTCTATGTTCTTATGTACACTTATTTCCAGTCAATCCGCTTCATACACCACTCCTACCTTTTAAATTTAGTATTTTCTTCAGTGCTCATGCAACGTTGTTCCCGTCACCAAGCCCGTCGAATAGTAGTCGAATAATAATAATAATAATAATACTATTTATTCAGAGTGTATGTACAAGGTTTGTACACAACAACGGCACGAAGCAAAAAAAGATGATTATATGTGCTCTGAAAATTTACTTTTCACAGATAAATAGTATAGTAAGTATCCATTCATAATGTTCAATACATTCAAGTGATCTTTATGTAACTTTCATATATACATCAGCCCATCTATTTTTTTATTACTAGTGTAATGTTGATTTTTGTTTGTCACTCACATTTAGTTTAAGAGTCCAAATGGTAGTAATTTTAAATGTTTATTAACCAGTTTTTTACTAATTTATTAATATTATGAGGTCTAAGGTTTGTTCGAGAATGCTTTGGTAATCAATTAAAATTGAAGGAAGGACAAAAGCCAAATTTTTATTTCCTGTATGATTTTCTCCAGGGTGGAATTTTAATCCATGCCATGTTATTTCATGTTGGTCTCACAATTTTATCTTATAACGTTGGGTCAAAAAAGAATTTATTAATAACAGTTAATTTACATAAATTTTGCAAGGATGAAACTTTGTGTCCCAGCATAAGCATTTTAGTTGTCTTGTTGTTACCACCGAAAAATGTTTTTATTGCTTTGTTCAATATTTTTTGTAAACGTTCAATATGCCAGTTTGAACTGAGCCAAAAACTGAACAAGCGTATCGAATAGCTGAATGCTTCAAACAACACACATTTGGTTTTTGGGTCAAGGGACTCTCTTATAGCCACGTTTCTTAACCGGGGAGATGACGGAGCAACTGCAGGGGAGGCGTGAGACCCTGCCAGATCAGTGGTGAACTTTTTTTTTAATGATGCATCGGAAAGTTCACGCCAATGACAGACCTATACCTGCTATCAACCATTTTTTAAAATGACCTTATTGTAAAGATTTCCAAAACTTAACCAGTATCATTCATTTTGTTTTTAAAAAATTACACAGCAATGCAATTTCACATCGGGCTGCTCAGAAACACTGGGATCAATGGGAAGACCCCCTCAGAACTTATTTCTTAAAAATACGGTAGCTACTCCCACTTCATGAGGCCTTTGTTAAAACAAAAAATATTTTTGAAAAATTTGAAAGGGATTCCTATGAAAATTTTGTATCTAAGTTTCAGGAAAATGTTTCAAATTCAAGCACATTTATTAAAAATATGGTAGCAGGAGAAGCTTATGGCACTCCGCCACCACCCCCGAAGGAATCTCTAGGTCCGTGACCAAGGTTCGACCCCTCCCAATCCGACCCTGTAGCAATGGGGGTGGAGAGGTGGGGGGGGGTGCCCAATAGGGAGGAATACTGTAGAAAAGGTTGGGAACTGCTGTCTTAGGGTGTAAAGTGATGGTATTATACTTCTAATTTTTTATGAGTGTATCTATGTGTTTGGTGAACTTCCAATCATCATCTATAATATTACCCAGTTATCTTAAGTTGTCAACCTGTGTAAGTTTAGAACAGTTGCAACTGTTCTTCAAGTCACAGTCTTCTTTGTGCAATTGTATATTAAATCCATTGCTTCTTGGTGTATGCGAAGTTGTGATATACATCAAAAAGGTTTTTTCTCTACTAATAAAAAGTTCATTTTCAACAAGGTACTTATTTATGTTATCAAAGTCCTGTTGTACACTTTTTCGTGATGTCTTGATTAGTGTTAGTAGCAATTAAGAAAATGTCATCTGCCTATAACGTCATAAAAGTATTATTACAGGATAGGGTGACAGCATTGATATAAATAATAAAAAGAATTGGTCCTAAAATTGAGCCCTGCAAAACACTATAGGTAATAGGGTGGTATTCACTTAAATTTTCATTTATTTTTACACTGCTCTTTCTACCCATTAAATAGTTTTGTATTATACCCAAAACATTTCCCACGGATCCCAATCTTGCACAGTTTTTTTTTTAGGAGAACTTTCATGTCAAGAATATCAAAGGCTTTTTCAAGATCAATTGAAATTGCCCCATATGTTTAATGTTATAGGGCTTGCGTCACTTTATTATTAATAGCATGCAGGGCATCCAGAGTTCCTTTACCTTGTTGAAAGCCATACTTGCAATTTTTTTAATTATAATATAATAATCAGCTAGTTTATTCAGCAAAAATGCACGAAGTTTACGAAGAAACTTGTCTGTGCACTGAATACAGTAGTATTTGAAGATATAAATGTATACACATATAATATCTTCGAAACATTATATGTTTGTAAATAATATTAGAATGATTAAAACTTCATGTTAATTTCCAAGATTAAAACTATCAACAATAAAACGTTGTTTTCTTCAAAATGTCTGTACTAAAAGTAAACAAAATAAAAGAAAAGTTAAAAATATATCAAAATCTCTAAAAGTAAGGTTAAATATGCAGTTAAAAATCTGTATTACAAATGTAACAAACTGCAAATAGATATTAAAAAAGAACATTTACTTAAAATTTAAAAATCAGTAAGCATAGCATGCAACAGAGAAAATGATTAAGAATATTCATAACAATAGGTGACTACCCTAATGTTTAAAATCAGCATCTTAATGTTACTGAGATTAAGAATTTTACAATCTTAATAAGAGTAATAATTTAAAAAATACATGCAGACAATTTATGAAGTAAGAATAATAGAAACACATTCGAAATATAAAAAAAAATTAATAAGACTAGCAAAATAAAATGCTGAAGTAAAAACAATCAGTTGAAATCTGATCTGCTTGCAGTATCTTTTAATTTTATTTTGACGGTAGTATATTTATTTATTGTATTAATAATAATAATAATAATTACTGAGATTGTAGAGAATTATGGCTGGAGCAAAGGAAACGTATCGTGACGAATGACAATGTCTTTAGAAATGAAAATTCAAAACGAATTTATATTAACGAAAATATGTCACCATATTATAGAAACGTGTTTTGGAAGACTAAATTGTATGCTAAAGATAACGATATCAAATATGTATGGTTCCTGAAAGGAAAAATATTGATGGAAAAACATGAGAATGAAACCACAGTCATTGTTGTACGATCTGAAGAGGATTTAAAAGGAAACAACATAACCAACAATGTTCAGCAACCACGAGTTTGAGAAAAATGATAAAGTACCAGTGTGTATTGAAAAAGACACCAAAAATTATAAGAATATCAAAATCATACATGTAAGCATTAGAAGTTTAAGAAAGAATTGGGAACTATTGCAACAACAAATAACAGAAACCAAAATTAAATGGGATGTAATAGTTTTAACCGAAATAAATGTTAAAGAAGATGAAAAATATAAATTACAAACTAAATGGTTACAGCATGAGAGTTAATGCAAGAAATTATACTATAAGAGGAAGAGGAGTAATTGTATATGTAAAAGAAAAGTATCAAATCAAATCGAAAGTAATAACAATAGAACAAAATAATATACTAGAAATGGAAATTAGTGTAAAAAATACAACCACAAAAATTATTCCAATCTATAGGAAACCAGACTCAAACAAAAGATAATTTCTGTACAAAATCAAAGCGATCATTGGAGAAAAAAACAAAGATTGGGAAAATCAAATAATAATTGGCGATATTAATATTGATGTCTTGAAAGATATAAAAGATAATAAAGACAAATACGAACAAGGTATTATCGACATTTATGAAAATTTATTAGTAAAATCAGGATATACATGCCTAATTGATTTACCAACTGGAGAAGAAATAAGTAAAAAACATGGAAAAAATTACATACAAAAATCATGCATAGACCACATTTATATAAAAAATAAAAATTGGGATGTAAAAGGTGCAACTTTATTGAAGAGAATATCTGATCACTATTTTACTATGTGCTGAGCATGGTATCAGTCACATAGAGTTGAAAAATTGCAAAAAAATGAAAGTACACATGTTATTAAATACAATAACACAAGAATAGTAAATCAGCTAATTGGGATTATATAGAAGAAATAAAATGTCCAAACCAAATATATGAAACTATTAATCAACAAATAAATAAAATATATACAGCTAATAAACTACAAAATCAAAGTAAAACTTAAAGAAAGAAAACAAAATTATTACACTGAAAAGTTAGAAAAATTGCACAGAAATAATAAACCAATCTGGGAAGTAATAACCGAAATAAATGGAAAAGGGAAGAAAGAAAATATTGATGAAAGTTTAATGAGAACCTTGAAAGAAAAAATATAACAACCCTAGCAAATGAATTTAATAATAACTTTTCCGATCAAGTGCCAACTTTAAAGAAAAAGCACAAACAGGTAATGGAAAGTATAAACAAAGGGAAACTATATAAAGAAGTGTACACTAAATTAAGAAAGAAAATTAATAAAACCAATAAAAATTCTATGTGTTTTGAATACGCAAATGTAACAGAAATAATACAAATAATTACCAAAATTAAGAACACAAACGCAACAGGAATCAATAGTATAAAAACTGCCCATATTAAGAAAGCTAAAGAAAACATAGCAATTGTAATATGTAAACTGATAAATAAAATGATTGATGAAGAAGTATGGCCAGAAATGTTAAAAACACAGTCATAAGACCAATACGAAATGCATAAAAATAATTATAGACCCATATCATTATTATCTACAATAAACAAAATAATAGAAAAATTTTTTGCAAACAGAATAAGAGTATTCTTGCAAAAAAACAAAACTTTTACAAAAATACAATATGGATATACCTAAAAAAATAGGAACTACAGAATAATTGGTTGATATAAATGAATTTATTACAAAAGCTCTCAATGAGAAGAAGTTTATAGGAGCAGTATTAATAGACCTACAAGAAGCATTTGATACCTTTGACCCACAAATATTACGAAAAAATGTGAATCTGTAGGTTGAAGAAGTAAAATTTATAACATAATCAAAAGTTATTTACAGGATAGAAAAGCCACAGTTAAAATAAATGACGAATATAGTAACATGAATCAAGTTAAATGTGGAATCCCACAAGGGGCAGTGTTAGGACCTTTACTTTTCCTTATTTATACAAACGATATAGAAGATGGCATACAGAAAACAAAGGATCGTTCTCTTCCTAATCTATTTACTGATGATACAATTCTAATTTAAATAAATCGATATTATGAGGATATGATAAAAAAAACCTGCAATATGATTTAATTTATGAAAGTGTTGGTTTATAGAAAATGAATTATTTATAAGCAAAGAAAAAACTGTGCAATTAAATATAACTGTACAAATGAAGATGCAACAACTAAAACACATTGTTAAAAACATCACGAAAACTGTGAAATTTTAAAAGATAATATTGAGAAAGGAGTTTGTCACAATAATTGCAAAAAACTTAGAAATTAAGCAATCTGCAAAATACCTATGAATCTATATTGACGAAAACTGGAATTTTAAAACTCATATAACAAATACTATAAGAAAACTATGACAAATATTACCAAAACTGTATCAAATCAAAGATATTCTCAGTCCAAAAAAAAAATTATATATGCAGCATGGATTGAGAGCCAGTTAAGATACGGTCTAGAAATGTATGGGTTTGCAGCAGACTTCATGATAGAGAGATTGCAAAAGATACAAAATAAAATTGCAAAAGTTCTATTTAAAAGCAATAATAAACATACCAGTGAAATATACAGGGAAAATGTTATACTTACAGTTTTACAATTGCGCGACTATGTGGTAATTAAAAAAAATTACTACATAAATACTCATAAAAGTTATAGTATTGAAAACTTAGAACTAAGATACAAAGATTTGAGGTACCATTATGGATAAACACGTATGGGAAAAGAAATAAAAAAAAATGGTACATACCAACGATCTGTAACAAATTGCCTCATGAAATGCTGCATTATCAAAATATTAAAATGTTACAGAAAATTTTAAAGGAAGTTTTAGTAAATAATTATAACAAATAACTATTTGTCAGATGTATGTACTTTTGTTTGTTCTTTGTTATTTATGACATTTTAAAAGCTGTTATGTTTTGTAAAAAGCCATTGTGTAAAAGAATTTTTTTAATTGTATATATTTCAATTGTATATTTGTTATTATATAATAAGTAAAGATGTCTCTGGTCGTGGAAATGATACTTGTAAAATTTTATAATTTATTTATAATTTATTTATTTTATAATTTGTAATTTATAATTTATTTTATAATTTGTTGACTCAAACAAGTTTTCTTCTAAACTTCGAATCATTTCATGTATTAAATTTCATGTATTAAAAGTATAATAATAATAATAATAATAATAATAATAATAATAATAATAATAATATAATTTTATTTGCATCACAAATGCTCGATGCTTGAATAAGCTTGTATGAGCAGCAAACACAAACATTACATACAATAAATAACATAAAACATAAAAATTTACATATAATCCAAAACTTTCAAATAACATACTTTCGCTTCAATTTAACAAATAATTACTAAATATATATTAAAAGAAATACCATAAATAACATAAACTAACTCAACAGCCCGTTTTATTATTTTAATATTTTCATGATAAAGTTTTATTTTCTATTTAATTACTTCCAAGAAAAATTTTTTTAACTCTGGTTTAAGTTTACAAATACTGTTTTGTTGTAATAATTCTTGTGGAATGTTATTAAAAATCTCTGGTATATAATAACTTTTGTTTCTTTTTCTGTATTTATTATTCCATCGTGGTAAATTATATATAATTCTTAATTTTTGTTGTTTTTTAATATTAAGGTTTTTATGTTTATAGCAAAAATAATTGTTGCATGATCTGATCTCTTAATTTTATTATCGGTATAATTTTTTGTTGTATAAATATATCTATAGTTTTAGATTTATTTTTGCTAATTTATTTTCCAAAAAGAACTTTTATTTTATTATTTTATTTTGTATCTTTTGCAATCTATTTATTACATATTTTGAGGCCAGTCTATATACTTCAATTTCATATCTAAGTTGGTTATCAATCCATGCATAATATAGTATTTGTTTATTTTTTTTCTGTAAAACTTCTTTTATTAAGTATATTCTCGAAAGTAATAATCTAAGTTTTTGAATAAGTGTTTTTACGTGTAATTTGAAATTCCAATTTTTATCTAAATATATACCTAAATATTTCGTTTGGTTTTTGCAAGTTAAAATTTTACATGTGTGTACAGTCATTATTTTTCCTGTCCTGCCATTTTTTTTGCACTTAATTCCTACATTATTACATTTGTTCCATAAGATTTCATTAGCAAAGGAGTCGAAAGCCTTTTGCAAATCAATAAAAATTGTCCCAATATATTTGCCTTCATGTAATGCTGGAGTTACAAGCTCATTTATTTGTACACGTAGTTGTGCTGTTCCTTTTTTCTCTGTATATCCAAATTGTATGTTTATTAATATGTTATGTTTTGTTAAAAACTTTTTATTTTATTTGCAAAAAAATTTTCAATAATTTTATTTATTGCTGATAATAATGATATTGGTGTGTAATTATTTACATGTTTTTGTACCTTTTTTAAATAAGGGTCTTAATATCTCTGTTTTTAAATTTTCATGCCATTTTTCCTCATCAATTATCTTGATAATAAGCTGGCATATTGCTTTTGATGTATTTTTTTTACTTTCTTTAATATGTTTTGTCATGATACCGTCATATCCTGTCAAATTTGTATTTTTAAGTTCTGAGTAGTATGAAAATATAGATAATATTGTACTGCCTACGAAAACCATTGTATTCCATTGTTATCATAGTCACACCCCACAAACTGACCTATACTATCTTAGGTTCTGGTTGGCCACTGTAAATAGCTGTATTTATGATATGCACTAACATTGGTGGTGACTGGAACCTTGTACACGCACTGAGTTCCTGCATGTGCTCAGCTAGCAATGATTTGTTTTAAGCTAGCGTCTATGAAAATCAAGAAGTGGTAGTACTCTTTGGACGAGGATATTTTCAGTTTGTTTTATTTCATTTCATTTTATTTTAGTTTTATTTATTGTTTTAGAATATTTTTTCTTTATAATGCTGAAGGAAGTATACGTACCTGATTTTCTGATTTAAGCATTTCTTGAGGGTTAACTGTGGGGGGGGGAGGAGGGAGGAAGGGGAGTAGAGAAGAGGCTGCATGGCTTGTTGGCGTATCCTAACTTGAAAATTGCAAATGCCTTGGTTTTTTGTAGCTGGGAAACCTCCGTTTATGACAGGGCCAAAAGATTGTCCAGAATAGATCAGAAGTGGGGCTTATATTTATTATTATTCCAAAACTAATAATAAAAAATTGTGTAAGGGTCTAGGGGATAACTTGTTGTTTTTATTATATAAATTGTAATGGGTAATTGTTTCTCGGTCCAAAACACAGCAAATAATATTAGCTGTTTCGAAATGTTTGACGGCTTGTTGTGAGAGCTCTAAAAGAGTAGTTTTCGTCATTGGCTAGGGAGATTGTTGGAGTGGTACACAATTACATTTCTTCGCAATTACATAGTCGTCGCTGTTGGTAACTTCAATAATTAAAGGTTCGACTCGGTATTCAATCAGATGATCAGTGCCCCATTAATCATTCTCAAGCGTTACAACGTGGTTAATGCATTTCTGCCAGTCACCAGGGTTTTACATTGGCTGCTGCAGTAGTTAATGTTTTGACGTCTGCAATTTTTCATTTTGTGTTGGATGCTCTTATTTCGTCTTTAACTTGGGCCCAAATTAACTTGATGAGATTCAGCGCGCAGCAGTACGGAAATTTGTTTCTCGGGCCACGAAATAATTTCTGGCTTATTGCTGTTGCTTGTTGCTGCCTTGTCGAGTCGAACTGAATGTCACGGAATGTTGTCCATCACGATCGTCGAGTTGGCTGGAATGTTGGG
The DNA here is from genome assembly GCA_023313725.1 of Lithobius niger. Lineage (NCBI taxonomy): Eukaryota > Metazoa > Arthropoda > Chilopoda > Lithobiomorpha > Lithobiidae > Lithobius > Lithobius niger. Next base: position 6,098 of record JAHWFP010245911.1, on the reverse strand, counting down.
TAGCCGTTTTTAACCATTTTTTTAATACTCGCCGTTCATTTCTTCATGGTAATCCCCAGTCTTAGTTTTGTAATGAAAAGAAGTTGAGCACTATTTATAAATCCTTTTCGTTAGAGGCAGCATGCAATAGTATCAAACGTCGATCTTTTCTCGATGGTAAGAGGCGGCCACGTAAATCTTTTTGCCCTTGCCGTGTCACTGCATCTGTTGGCTGTGATGTTCGTTGACCCACGTCTTGTCCAAGTAAACAAACGGTGATTGTGGCTACACAATTAACTTACCAAAGAACTACAGCGTAGAGCAACTTTTTCTGGACTTTTGATATAAGGCGGAATCATAGCTGCAAAGGGCGAGCAAGTTTGGCAATGTCTCTACGCGCTTCAGCTTTCGATGTGTTAGACCGTGGCGGCGGCGTTAGGCCTAATCGTAGTCATGCCGTAGTTTTGTCCAGAATTGGGTATCGGTATTTCCTTTGCTACTGACAAAACACGCTTACCTTTCTGTGAGATTTTCCAGTGGCAAAGCTGGACACTTAAATTTATTGTTTCAGCATCCGTGTTGTGTCCTGAGCCTCCATGTATTTGAAAACATTGCAAACAATCTCCCTAGCCGGCAAATTCAGAGGCGAATTCAATGTCGGGAAAGCAATGAAGCGAGAGATAATGTCACCATGTTTGTTCGCCATTTGGGGTCTGCGTGGAGTGGCGAACCAGAACCAAAAATAGTATGCTACAATACTGGCTCTGTCTTCAACGAGACCTACTACAATACTGTCTCTGGTTTCAAGACTACTCACGAGACCTTTTCGAAGTTTCGTTAATAGTACACGATCCACACATGGAGGCAATAATGAATGGAAAAAATATTTTTCTTTTTTTACGGGATGGCAGTACTGCAGTCAGTACGAAGCGTCTATTCATTTTCTCCCCCTTCGGAAACTTTCTCCATGAGTTTATCGATGCTCGCAAAGTGTTTGTAGAGCTCGGACCATTCCGTACACGAAAGTTGCAACAAAGTAACCACCGCCGTTGTTTTAGGGTTGTATTCCACAAAGTGCACTTGCGTGTCGTCATTTGTAAATCTACTCTGATTCTTTTCTCCTCTCCAACGCGAAGTGCTTTAATTTTAAAATCCAACAAGAATTTCATTTTGTTTCTGCTGTCGAGTTTTGACAGTTCCTACATTATTGCAAGCAAATGTTTTTCGTGTGCGGACAGCTCCAATTGTTCGATTAACGTTTCTTTGGCTATTTTGAGGACGGCTCGAAAACCTGTTTCTAAGTGGGATCCGTAACGCTTTTCCATAGACCCTCGTCCATGCTTTCCCAACATTTCCAGGCAAACTTATTTTCTTCTTCGTCCTTGGAGTGCAATTTCTCCCTCCACTGATTGAGTACAGATCTGTTGATCTTTTCACCCAGTCGGTATGGGTAGGTCTATTCCAACTAGTTGAGTCTGAACTCGGTGGTAAGCCCTGCCTGTTTGTTAAAAACGAGAGTCGGTCCGCTTTCATTAGTGACATTGAGGTATTTACTCAGCATAAAATAACCGCTAGTGGCATCCATGATGAGAACGTGTCGTAGAGTTTGTTCTTTAATAAAAAAAAAATATTTTATTCAACAAACATTATTACAGATCAAAATTATTTTATGCAACAAAAACATTATTACATCAGGTCAGCCTGCCATCACCGAGCCATCAGTTTCTTTTTCTCTCTTTCTCTCATTGAGCCAACCTTCTTTTTTCCCTGAACACTATTTTCTCCCCTTCAGTCATTCTTGACAATCCGTCTTTTTCCGCAGCTTGTTTTTTCTTTTTCTGGATAGGAGTTAGCGCGGCGTACCTCTCCCTATCTGACCGTCTTCGTTTATCCCTAGCTCCCTTCTTCCACTCTTTTGGATTTTGCACTTTCAACTGCCTACTCTCCCTCATCTGCAATCTCCTCATCTCGGCTTCTCGAACCTCGACTTTTTCAACTTCTTTCATCCTCTGTTCCACTTCATCCCCGTTCCACCGAGTTTCGGCCTCTTCATCGCTGATTAAAAAGTCAGACCTACCTGTCCATACTTCGTCATCGTATATTGACTCCATGAGCAAATAATAATCATCCTCAACCTCATCGTAAGAAATATATTTGCTACATCAATGTCCGATTGCAAAAGTTTCTACTTCATTTGCGAGGAATCTTTTGTCGTCGTAGGCTGACAGTAGGGATTTATTCACCATGGTCGTGGCCAGCTGGTGATGGCTGTCACTGGCGATCTTGTACCAACTCCCTCTTTGTTCGGGGTTCAAATGGAGAGTCACCCTATAATCTTTGTTGCTTAAGCGTTTCTCCACGAATCTTTTGAAAATTCCCTTCGTTTATTTCGTTTCGCTTTGGGAGGTCACGAGCGAATACATCTTGCTACTCAATCCCACAAACTCTTTTATCAGTACTCCCTTCGTGGCATATTTCATCTTTCCCAACACTAGCTTGTTGAAGTTGCAGAACTGTGGGTGTTGAGGACGGTAGTTGCTAGTGTCGAATCTACTCATGTTTTTAGCCATGTCCGCATACACGTTCTCAGTTTCGATGCAAAAGCACAGCGAGTCCGTGTCTGTGAACAGCAGTTTTGCTTGAACTCCATATTGGGGTTGTATGTATCGGTAGTGAAATTCGTATAGAAGGAGTTTGGACAACTCTAGTATGGCGAACCCAGAGTAGGTGGGAAGATCGCACGTCACCTTGCGTACTTTCAAGTTGATCTGAACCAGGTTTTCGTGCAATTTCTGAAACGAATCGGCATTGGTTGGGTGGAATACTTAATGGCCCACTTGCTGTCAGTGCATAGCTTGACGTTCAGTCTTTTCTATTTCTGTTCTATGGTTTTTCCGAACACCGAATTATTTGCAAGTTTGTAAAATTCCCCTTCAGACTCCACCTTCGATTGGTTTCGTTTTGCCGTATTAAAATCTATATATTGTTTCAACCAGGGCCTCTGATTGAAACTCAGCACCCTACTGATGCGACGAAGGACCAAGCTGTGTTCAAGGTAGAATTTTAAGGTACGGTAGTGAATTACATACCGCTTCTTCCTCAGTAGGTTGTTCTTCACGACTGGTTTCACCGGTTTTCCTCGCAGCAACAATTTCGAATAGTCTGAAACAAATTCTTCTCGTATTTCAAATTTTTCAGGAGCAAGCAGGTAGTCGTTGTGGAGCTCGTGAAGTTCGTTCGGGTATTCAAATACCTAAAGCCGTTGTAAGGCAGCATCTGGCTCATGGCCCAGCCGTAAGCGTTATTGACGTCCCAATCGATGATGTACTTGTAAGGTTTTGTTGGATCGTACGTTTCGGGAATGTACGGGTTGTTGGCCTTCACAAACCTTCGACTAATGAAGCTAACTCCACCCCGTATTCCCAACGAGATGAAGTTATGGTTGCTAGAGTGAGGTAAATAGTTCCAGCTCGGCCTTGGTCATCTTTAAAGCTGCCACTTAGCTAAACCCCGGGGTGGAGACGTAATAGCACGGATATATTTCGTAGTTTTGCAATCAGATCCTGCGGAATTCTTCGAAAATGTCTGCTAAAAGCAGATAGTCGGTAACCTGAAATATTTCGTGGTGAGCGGAAAACTTTTTGATTTTCAGCATACTCTAAATCTTTTTAGCGTGATCGTATTGTTCGTCAGTTAGACCTTCTTCTTTGAATTTGGAATGAAATTCTTCTTTCAGTGGTAAAGACTCCTCTTCGAACACACTCATGTTGAAACGTATTCGTATGGGTAGTATCCCTTATGGTTTAACAGATCCACGGCAGTCTCTTCTTCGACATCGGGAAGGAACCAATTGTCCTTCCAACCAGCTTTCAAGAACCCCGTCGCCATCCTAAACTCGTAATCAAGTTTATGTCTATTCGCCAGAGTTTTCAGCGGAGAGCAGATAAAATTAAAGGTGTCTATAAACTTGAGCCGATTGTACCTTTTCTTTTTTTTTTTTCGTTTCATCCCATCCAGTTTCAGTGGTGATGGTCATGCTCATGAACCTTTCTGTATTTCTCGCGAGGACTTCTACTTTTCTCGGAAACTTGTGTACGGCTCTTACCAGTAAATGCATATCGTAAGCTTCGAGGCAGTAAAATACCACAGGGATCATGGTGCACTCTCGGGCATTCTGGTTACAACTCGAGTGAGAAGCTCCTCTGTACTTTCCGGCAACGTGGTAGTGGTCCCGGACTTTGTTGTCTTTTGAACCGAATGGCTTTTTGCAGTAGATGCAGTCTACAGCGTGGTTAAAATCAGCCTCTTGGACCAGATTGAGACATAGGGGTTGGACTCTTTTTAACATTTCGTCGTACTCATGCGCTTCAATCACCAACCGATAAAGGAATTGTTCAACGGCATCCTCTCCGAGGTAAGTAAAGGTGCTATTTCTCACTGCTATTTCTCACTGCGGTGTAGTCGAAGCTGCAAGGTTGATGGTGGTTGATTTTCTTCCCGGAGCTGTTAAAGGAAGGAACGGGTTTCAGGAGGCACTGAAATCGGTGTATATGATTTTGGGGTGAACCTTTCTTCTATTGAAAGCTTCAAACTTCAAAATGTTTACTCCCGGTTTTAAGAATTTGAGAGCTTGAGGTGATGGATTGGTTCTTCTACATTCCAGTTTGTGTTTGTCTCTCAGCGATGCCTTTCCATAAGCGGTGAAAGAATTTCGACAGTAATATTTCGGATTGCTTCCCGTTCCCCAGTGTCGGAGAAACTGGTCACAATCCACGATGGCGCAGTAGTGAAAATTTGTTGACTCGTCTGTAATTAAAAGAAGATCTACGGGTTGGCCTTTAAAATTCGTGCTCACATGAAGGGGATGCAGGCCGTTCTCTTTGGTATAAGCAATCACATTGATCGATAAATCTTTGTTGGCCATCTCGAATAAGTCAATGTGATCCAGCCATGTTGGAAAGTCCAGCATTGAACAATTTACCGTTCTTTCATATACTTCATATTCTTTCGGATTCAACATGTTTAATTTGTGTTTGGCAGCCAGAACAGAATACAAAAGCACTTGTGGTCTGAGAAATTTTGAACGTTTACTACACATTTGCACGTCTTTTTTAATTTTGTGGGCAGAGGAATGTAAGAGCCCGCGGGCAGAGGAATGGTCTGAGCGGGTCGATTTTTGCTACTCGGATTGTGAGTTCGTAGGAACGGTTTATCACCCAACCACTCCCTCTTTCGGCAAATTCGTCTATAGAACGTTGGATTTTATTATAAGCTGCATCCAGCAACTTGGGAATACCTAATGGATTATAGATTGGGGACTAGCGGGACTGAAATCCAGTGGATATTACTTGGCCATTTCGTACAAAACTCACACCTAAACCAATTTGAGCTCTGCAAGTCATTAATTACCGGAGACATTCATACAATAGAGCTTCTATACCTCTTCGCATCAACATTAAAAGGTACAATGGGTCTACAACGTGCACAGCTTTCTTGTACTTTCGGTGCTCGAGTCCTTGTTCACAGAGGATGGAATCGTCTCTACAGCCCGACTCCCTCTCGAAGCAATCGCACTTGGGTGGGTAACTATTCCTGTGTGTCTCTACGAGGTGCTGTATCAATCTTTTGCGGGTAGGAAATGTTTGAGCGCAGTAAACGCAGGTAAAGTTTGTTTTTTCCATCGCTCCAACCAAACGTTTCTGTTTAAAAGTATAAATAATATGAACAGCAATAATTTCAACTTCCTGTTCTCATTTTAATAATATAAATAATAAGAGGAAAAATTTGGTATTTTTGTTACCGTTATTTTTCTAGAACAAATGGCTTTTCGTTCATCCAACTGTCGAAGTGCTCGTCGTACCTTTTCCACCTGACGAGGTAACGAGTTTTCCCTCTGACTTTTTTAGTCTTCAGAATCTCTTTGACTAAAAAACAAATCCGGCTCATTAGTTTTCTGCAACTCTTGTTCGTAAAAAGCACCTTCTATTTTACTACCCAGTTGGTCGACTTACCTATAGCAAGTTGGTCGAGTTTTTCTGACTTCACTCACCTCGAACAGTTCTTTGGTAACGTTTTGCAAATACCCCTTATCAAATATACAGGGTGTTCGGAAATTGGTG
>JAHWFP010245910.1:7014-33101 GCA_023313725.1 Lithobius niger | reverse complement strand
TTTGAACCCCTGCTGATTTGTTTTGTTATGGAAGTTAATTTTTTCGGTCGCTCGCCCTCTTTCATTGTAGTGCGTAATAATGATGAATTTACTTGCCCAACCTAAGCGTATTATATATATAGATATTTCAATTTTTCAAATATTTCAATTTGATTTTCCAATGCATTATATTTCAGGCTCATGATGGTATTTGTATTCTTCGGTATGATGACACCAATCCTGAGAAAGAAGAGGAAAAGTTTTTTGTAGGCATAAGGGATATAATTAATTGGTTAGGTAAGTTGTTTGGTCTGTTTATGGTCATATAAATAGCAAGCAACATTGGTGCTTTTTTTTAGCATTACTTATCTGTTAAAGGTTACACACCGTCCAGAATTACGCATTCGTCCGATCACTTTGACCAGTTATATGAATGGGCCAAAGAACTCACTCGACGAGGACATGCTTATGTCTGTCACCAGCCGGCAGACGCCCTTAAAGGCCACCACGCTCCAGCTTCACCATTTCGGGATCGGCCTGTTGAAGAATCGTTACAACTGTTAGAGGTACAGTAATGAATTATGAATTTTCGGAAAAGTTTTTTAAGTCCGAAAAAGTAATGATTGTGTGGAATTCCACTTGCTTACTGTTTGTTAGGGGAAGGGGGGATGAAAAATTCAACTTCTGTAACTAAGAATGCTTTTTAAGAAAGAGAATGTAAACACTGGTTGTTACTGTGGATAGCCATTGGAATACTTTTAACTGTGTACACTCCAAACTCGTCCAAAAATCAACTGCGTATGTTCTCAAAAGTAACAAGGTAGTGTAAACCCAACATTTTTGTTACCAAGTGTTCTGCCCAATGAAGACGACGAGCAGTCAGACAACAAAGAACATTGTCTGAAAAAATTTACAATACAGATGTAAGTCGAGACTTTGAAATTTGAATTTGTACATATTCTGAAATTTTAGAAGGATTAAAATTTGTTAGTTTGTGAAAGGTCAGTTAGCATCCAGATCTAATCTGGATTTGGTAGAAGTAGGTACAGTCGATCCTAGCAAAAAATAAATCGAAATGTTAAAATGGTGTAGTGAACATTTAAAGCTTGTCCATTATGCGGAGGTAAGTCCAGTGTAGATGAATTACAGATGGTGGAATCTTAATGTGAGATTGCCAAAATGGATGGGTGCCAATTGAATACATTCTAGTTGTTAATTTCATGATTTTATTTGGGAATAAGTATGATCGCCTGCCTCCTTGTGTTCAGCCGACTATTGGTCGCTAGCAACAAGTAAATGATGATTAATGCCATACTATGCTGAGTTCTGAGTATCTATTCAGTTTCGGTCAATGCCAGTATTGGAATTAGAAAATGACTACTCTATGAGAATCTTTTCACTTGATTTGCCAAGACGTTTTGTATTTTTGCAGGATATGAAAAATGGCAAAATTGATGAGGGCAAAGCAACATTGCGCATGAAAATGACGATGGAAGAAGGCAAGCAAGATCCTGTCGCTTATCGCATAAAGTTTCTTCCACATCCTCGAACTGGTAACAAATGGTGAGTTTTAAGGCTCGGTCAATACTGATATATTGGATGGAATCAATGGCCTGCAGCTATCTGTTCATTCTGTCCTTTGTGCTCATATCTGTTAGTGATTTATAAATTGATTTTCAGGTGCATTTACCCAACCTACGATTATGCTCATTGTTTATGCGATTCTATTGAAAATATTACTCATTCCTTGTGTACCCGTGAGTTTCGTTCTAGGTAAGTGATAGTTTTATTTATTTCAAAATTGACACTATTTGTGTATCATCGGTATGAATTTTTTTCAAAATATTAATGAGTTGCTGAATGTCTATATTTTCACAGACGATCCTCGTATTACTGGCTTTGTAACGCTCTTGATCTTTACTGCCCTGTGCAGTGGGAATATGGCCGCTTAAACATGGAATACACAGTGGTATCAAAGCGGAAAATTAGGAAACTTATAGATGAAGGAATTGTAAGGTAGGATGTCCAGATTTGTGATAAAATGTTAACTATCAACCTCAAAGTAAAACTTATTTATTGTAGGAGTATATGACACTATGTAAGCTGTGAAATGGCATGAAAACAGCAAATCACGTAAAACACTTGCCTTTCTTCCTTATCCTTAGAGATTGGGATGACCCTCGCTTGTTTACCCTGACTGCCTTGCATCGTCGTGGTTTTCCAGCCGAAGCAATTAACAACTTTTGTGCCATGGTACGTAGAAGATTTCTCGAGGAAACTAACCAGCACAGTGTTGGTGACCAGTATATACACAGTTTTATACGGATATCATCGTATATATGCAATTGTTTAATCATGCTAACAGCGTAATTGTAAATCTGCTCAAAACCAACAATGGTAGTAAGGACTGCTAAGTTTCTACAAAGTGTCTGCTGCAAAGTAGTGATATCTTTACTTCAAGAAAGGTTGTGCAAAGCTGATTATACCATGGCTCTATGCCGACACATTACCATGAGTTAACCATAGATGAACGAATCAGCGGCTGTTTGGCTGTCTGAACGGAATAACCCGGTCATGTGATACACGCGTCAAGCAGAGAGCCATGGAGCGTGGTAGAGCTAATGAAGATGATGTTCCAGTGGTTTATTCAATGCCCTAAGGTGAAGTCATTCGATACAGTGGTTCCGCAGTGCTGAAAGAGGTATAGCAGTTCTGGTCCTTTGGCTGGAGAGTTCTTGTTGGATCAGGCTCCATCGCCCAAGTAATGACCGTAAATCAAGTATAAATGTCCATGAGCTTATGCAGTAGTGTTGGGCGGTACCAGAAATTGTTCAGCCGATGCCGGTACTCTGTTTTCTCCTGAACTTAAGAAAGGTTGTATCTGGTATTGTAGTGCTGTGGTGCCAACGCCTGAATTTTAAATAATAACAACAAATTTTGTTGAAAAGTGTGTTTTGTTGATATAGTTTTAGTGGAGAAAATGTAGCCTTTAGATTTTTTTCCCTCTGACATATTTGATAAAAAAAAAACTCTAAAATTTGTAGTTATCATGCTGGTTGTAATATCAAAGTTAGGCAAATTTGCTCCACTTTTGTGCATTGTTTAGAATTCCAATTTCAGTATTGTGGGTCTTTAACTGATTGTTGTACTGCTTTGAACTCTACAGCACAACGACTAAATGAACTATTGTTACAATTTTAGCACCTTCTTCATATTAAATAATACCAGTATTTTAACAATGTTCGTTATTTGGTACTGCTGCATTTGTGGTACTGCGGTACACCGTGAGAACCGGTTTATCGCCCAACACTGTTATGCAGTTCATTTGCAAAAATTGGAGATGGACGTTACAAAAAGTGTAATCCTTTTTCTAACCTTGCTTCTGTCCAAGAAGGTAGTTTTCTCCATCTGGAAAAGTTGGTGATTATGCAATCATTCACGTAAACAATCAGGATTTAATCTAGTGTTAACGCAATGTCTTTATTCTAATTTATTCACGAATTTAGTGTATGAGATAGTCACTCCTCTAAAATCCAAGATAATTCACAGTTAAAACTAACCACACAAATCTTCGTAACACCCAACGTGATTCGCGATCAGGAACTCATCTGTGTTGACTCCATGCCTATCATTTACTTATGTGGTGTGAATTGACTTTATAGAGTCTTTCAAAAATGCAATGCATTTATGCATGCGCATTTAATAACAATTTAGTTCATTAGATCATCACCCCTCTAGACTCCAACGTAATCCACATTTAAAACCAATTTCTAACCACACAAGCCTTCATAACTACAAGCTTAGGAAGCAATCACTTACTGTAACGACCGTTGAGTTACCTGGAGATCGTGTCTCTCGTCTTCCATCCTGGAGAGAGTGACTGCTCATCTTCTGTCCATCAGTGAGATATCCACACATTCTGAGGCATACTGCCAGAAAATCGCAGCATAAAGGTTCGCGAAGCTCATAATTAATTTTGCAGCAGAAAAATGATGATTTTAGGGTTGGGTGTTAACTAAACTAATTCACGATTGTGACCTTAAAGCATTTGAGGTGAAAGTTGTGAGCTTAGCCAAGTGCTAGTACCGAGAGCTAGTTCCTATAGTAGATAATAGGTGGAGCCATGATCCTCCACTGCTTACAGCACCCTCCTGAGGGGATGAAGTCACCAGTAAGTCTCTGACCTTACATGTAATAAATAATAAAAATAATACAGTTTCTTACGCAGCACCAAAGTCAAAGGCTTTCACTTAAAAAAAAACTACCAATTTTCGGCAATCGGTACTTATTGGCTTCTTCAGGCGGTTCAGAGACGCGCGCACACATTCTACAACAGTCTGCTTGCATTCGAACGAACAAAGGCTTGTTCATTGGAATGTGAGCAGCCTGTTGTAGGGTGTGTGACGTGTGTGTATGTATTAGTCTCTGGACTGTCTGAAGAAAACAATCAGTTTCGATTGCAGAAAATGTGTGGATTTTAAGTGAAAATCTTTGTCTTATGGTGATGTGTAAGGAATGGAGAGTATTATTATGAATGTTCACCAAATTAAACAAACAGATTCATCGGTATTCCAAATATAAGTGATCTGAGCATAAGAACAAACAAAAAAAATACTTTTTTAAAACAATCTAGGCCTAGAACTTGAATGTTTTGAGGGGGGTTGGGGGGATAGCAGCGCAGTCATTTGTTTAAATTAAGTTTCTGGTGAAAAAAAAAAAAAACACATTTGGTGAATTGTTTTTTACAGCCCAAATATAAGAAGGATTTTTTTCTGATTTTCTTCCATTAAAACTGTTCTTGTACTTGTATCCCAATCCATAACTGTGCCAATGTTTGACCGATTTTGAAGTTAGAATTTGAATTGTTTTTTCGAGAGCTATCCATTTGGGTTAATAAGAAGTCGGTGGGTTAGCAAAACTATAATTTAACAAAAAATTAATCTCTTTAAATTTTTTACGCAGTCCACTATAAAAATATATATTGATTGTAAATAATTTACTTTTGAAATTTATTGGTTTAACTATACAACTGTATTTGTAATAATGGCACTGCCAGAACCTTATGTGATAGTCATCCACATTATAATGTTACCCATTTTTTGTTGTTGACTTGTACCCGAAATATTCTTTTGTTTTATATTTGAATGTACTGGTACCTTACATTTGGACCAGTACATGCTCTAAATGTTGAAAACTTCTTTGCTTCTAACTATTGACAAGAAATTCTTGCTACTGGGTAGCTAAAGGGCTTTCTGAATAATTTTTCGATTCAAATATGTGCCAATATATAGTTTAGCGTGGTTGTCAAAAATTGCTTAAAATTTGTTGTTCTTCAGATTGGCGCATCAATTACAAACTCTCACGTTGAACCGTCCATGTTGGAGTTTTGCGTTAGGGAAGTTTTGCAGGAAACTGCTCCAAGGTAAGAACTAACCGCTTAATGTATTACCAGATAACTTGCTGACAAGCTGTGTATGTTTGGAAAGCTTATAAAACTTGCATAAAACTTACGTGAAGGCACTTTGCTTTTGTATTTTGTTGGTATCATGCGACTTTTCTTGACATTACCCCTGATGGTATCATGCTCTCACCCACATTCTTCTATGGTAGCTTGCATAAAAAAATTCATTAAAAATTAAAATTACTAATTTTTATTATTGCCATTTTCTAGCTTTACCAAAGCCATGTCACCATCCTTAACCTACTTGGATGTGGCGTTTCAACAGCAAATCTTGAATACTCCTGCTCAGAATAGATTTGGATTTCGGTTCTGTACCTTCCTGATATCGTTGTAATGCTGCAGTTATTCAATATACAGTAGTTTTGGTAATTAACAGTTTTTAGAGAAACCTAGTGACTTTTTTTTTATTACGGTCGGTAACAGGAAAATCGAAAATGTTGCAATAAAATTTTTAAATGGGTGAAAAAAATTACTGTGTGTTTCATCCCTAGTTCCTTAGCGGAACAAAATAAAAATATTATAAAGGCAAGTAAGTCTACATTGTAACTAATATTTTTTGATTATCTTCATGCTTTATGCCAAAAAGGAAAATAACATTTACAACATTTTTCCGCAATAATGTGTTCGTGTGTTCTCTTATCAGCGAATCAACCAACAACAAGCGCAGAACAGTAAATACTCTTTAGGCCTAAGTATTTTAGAACTAGTTTGCTTTTAAAATTATGAGTGTTTTTCAAAACTCTGCTCCGTACTACCCCACCAAATAAATTCATTTTTCTGAGTGACCATTCTTTAAAAAATGCGATCGGCCATGCTGTCTCCTATGAAGCAGATTTACTGGAGTCCACTCTGTCATGAGTGGGAATGGAGGGACATTGGGGAAGGAAGATGCAGGACATGCTTACGCAATAAACTATGAAATAGGGGCCCAAGTTGATCAGCTGTTGTGTGGCGCCTTAATGAGTAAAGACGAATGAACAGCTGCATGAACGATGTTGTTTGACACCTTAATCTATATTTCTGTAAGAGTAAGCCGAATTATTGTTGAAAACATTAAATAATCTTTTTTCCCCCGAAAGTCCAATTGTACTGCAGAAAGACTACTGCGACATCTCCCTGATTCTGCTACAGGGGACGTTACCAAGCTACTGAATTTGTATGCATGTTTTATTCAGGGTTCCCACAAGGTGCTTGAAGTCCTTGAAAATGCTTGAAATAGTTAAGGAAAAATTTAAGGCCTTGAATTCCTTGAAATTGTTAGCTACGTCCTTGAAAATCCTTGAATTTTAATTTTTTTTTCGTAATTTAAAATGCCGTTGCTATAAAGACAAACTTACCATTTGTTTTAAATAACTTACGTGTTTCGGAAACTGTTGTTAAGCTTAGTATCTTTGAAATTTTGATTCTCTAGAGTTTTCATCAATACTATTTACTAGGCTATTAAAACGATTATAGGGAGGGGGGAAGCTTTGAAAAAGCCGAAGGAAAAAATCTTGCCTGGTGAAACGCTTACCCTGTCTGGTGAAATTCTTAACTTAATCTATAACAAAATTAACAACAGCAACAACACAGAAACATTTTTTTTCACCTTTGGGCTTATTTTACCACGGCATTTTTTCCTTCGTCTTTTTTCCCCCACGGTTTTTTCCCTGCGGCCTTTTTTCCGCGACTTTTTTTTTCCATCAAACATGTTTTTTTGTGAGTTATTGTTAAGTTTGCTGATAAATAAAGATCCTTCAGTACATTTTATTAGACTTGGAAAAGTCCTTGGAAAATCATACAGGTTTTTGAAAAAGTCCTTGAATTTTTTTGTGTGTGATCTTGTGCGAACCCTGTTTATTTTATGGATGGCTGTTGCTGAAATTTTTATGCAATATCAATACCACGCTTATTACAAATGTATCTCAATCATCATATAATATTTAAAAACAAGAAGTTATTGGAGAAGCTTTTAACTAAATTGCTTTTTATAGTAAAACCTCTTTAATACGAACTGTAAGGGGACTGATAAAAAAGTTTTTATTAACCGTAGTTTTTATTAAACGGATGAGAGAAATTGGACTGCAACTTAAAAAAAAAATTAGCCTTCCGGTATACGGTATTTTCTTTTCATTCGTCCCTTGACCTTCGCGTTTGCGCAAACGGACAAACTCTTATCACTTCCCAAGATGGAGTCAACTAGCGATTGATGTTTTGCGTGAAACGAAACGAAATTCAAGGGAGAGGAAAAAGAAACCGGACAGCAAATTCGTAAAAATAAGCTACAATTGTAAATATTTGTTTCTTATCCGTACTTTCGTATTAATAGAGTTCTTTATAGTCGTATATATTTAGTGCTGACTGAGTAGCTGACCAACCAAAATCTTGAAAAAAGTTCTTATTAAGCGGGAATTCTTGTTATCAGAGTTCTTATTAACGAGGTTATACTGTACTTTGCTTGCTAGTGGGATAAATCCTTCGCTCCTAAACATCGCGAATTTGATTGCACTTTGAATTACTTTTTTGTAATTTGATTGTACTGTTTGGCTTTTTTGGTCTTTTTTTTGTGTGTATTTGCTCCAGGGTCTAAAGCCTTTACGTTCTTGAAAATCCTTAAATTTGGAAAAACAAAACTCAATTCTTTAAAAAGGATTTCAAATGAAAACATTGGTTATCAATTTCCTAGTGTCCCAGACTTCCTGAAATACGTCAATTTCTTTATACATATTTCCATTTGATTGATTTTCGCATAAATATCCTCAAAAAAATGCTTTTCTTTCCTAAATATGACATTTTCATTTTAAGCAACCCATTTAAGTGCTATTAATTAAAATAAACAAACACTAAGTTACATAGGCTCTTGTCAAGGAGAAAGTCCAAACGAAAATTCTCAATCTTCAACGTATTGTTGGCAGTTTTCCATGGCAAAAGCGCATTATAATCTCGTGTTGATTTATTGTCATAATCAGCAGTCTCACGGTGTTGGTGCATTGTTTTGTGTTTTAAAAAGCTCGCAGTAAAAATGTTACGTGTACATCTTTTACTTCTCACTTCATCAGTTGAAAAGCTTACCGAACAAATTATAACATTGATATTTTTTGCGTGTTTAATATATTAAAACTTACTATTAAGTCTTATTTTTAAAAAACCAATTCAAAACGGTTTTTGAAATCCGTTCAGTTCGGTTTCATTTTTAATGAAAGTGCCGCTATAGTGGTTATGTTTTGGTCATTGATAAAGCATTAGTTTTGATATTACATCTGTTTGGTTCAAGTTTTTTTAGGTACAAGTTTTGAAACCCTTCATGCATTACTGTTTTTGTATGTAGCGGTATAAATTTTTTTTAGAACCATGGTGATCTTGGAGCCACTAAAGGTGACTATTACAAATTTTCCTGAGAATCAGCCTGAATTCATTGATGTGCCAGACTTTCCCCAAGACACACAGCGAGGACATCACAAAGTTGCTCTAAATCGTGTTATTTACATCGAACGGAGTGACTTTAGAGAAGTAAGTTATATTAAGCAGCAACATGTTTAGCACGACTGCAACAATTCCCATGCTAATGTCAGTTTGTTGATATGTACATTTTAAAGATGCCTATTGACTGAATGACAGGCTGCAGCATCTAGAGCCGTCTACCGTTATTTAGTTCTATGTAGCCCTTAATTTTAGCAAGCGAAGGAATGCACTGAGTAATTTCTTTTTACACAAACGAGCCAAGTGACTCCATAATCATTGAATGTAAAATTGGTGCGTCTCGTGCGCCAGGGAAAAAACGGTCAAGGTTAACAATATCACTATCACTAGATAGCGCCTATCTAGCGGTTCAAAATCTGCATTTCAAAACGGACAGTATATATAAAAAAAAACGAGCCCACGATGTTCTTAGGTTTAACTTGACCGCTTGCTCCTTTGTGCACGTGGACGCATCAAATTTACCCTCAATAATTAAGGAGGCACATGGCTTGTTTGTTTCATAAAATGAAATTTATTTGTGTGTTCCTTCGCGTTCTGAAAGTAAAGGCTTGACAGACGTGATACCAATAAATGGCTATCGATGCTGCCACCTGAATTTTGGTGGCAATCCCCATTTAAGTTCGTAAACCAATAAGACACGGGGTTTCGGGGATATTGACTCCAATATCAAAATGAATGGGACATTAATCAGAATTTAATGTACAATCAGAAAACTTGACATGTAAAAGCATGTATGTCATGTATTCCAGTATTTTTTGGAGATTGAGACAAATTCTACCAATTCACCCACAGTATTAGTCATTGCAGCTTTTTTTTTATTAGTTTACTAAAAATTGTATAATTTTGAAGTTTTGATAATCTAGTGCACCATTAAAATTTGTTTATCTGAATTACTTTAGAAAGGCGCTAATGTCAAGTTGGGATCCAAATATTATTCTCAAGTTTTTAGCAAAATCAAAACATTTTCCCCGAAAGAATCAAATCCGAACAACAGCCTCTACATCACTAGGCCTTGCGCCTTCTAATGTCACTTCTAAAGAAGCTTCCTTAACTTGCATTTAAGCAAACAAAATATACTCCTTTTTGATCTGAAAACGAGAAAGGTACGTGTATTGGTTAACTGGTGGTGAACATAATTTTTTTTTTTTGCTGAGTGGAGCTATCTATGTTGATAGCGACACCGTATTGTAGCATCGTCTATCGATACATGCTGTGTTGCTATCTATATTCGTAAAATGAGTTAAACCATACATCGTACTGTTCGAAAATAGTGTCCTCTGTTACATTAAAAAAAAAATACTATTTTGTTGCAGCACCATTTACTGTTACTTGAAAGATGGTGCCGCAAGTAACTGACATCTACTTGCAGCCTCTGATGTCATTTAGTGTTCATTTAAACCAAAAACATACTGCGACGCCACGAAAAGTCAAAATAAAGTTGTAGCGTCCATTATATTTCACAGCATCCATTATATTAATGCGCAGGCTTACAGCTCCATCTGTTTGTAGTTTTCTCAAAAATAAAATTGTTTTGTTGCAGTATCATCCGCTGTGAATTGGTTCTAACAATCGCGTCATGGCCGAAGCTGCGTTTTTGTACGACCTTTTTCCTTGATACACGTTTGTGTTAATTCTGACATCAGTCATAAGGAACCCCATCTTTTTTCTCGGGGTTGTTAACTCTACAAACCACTGCTTATATCTTGTCACAAAGCCAAGAAGTGACACGGTTTTCGCAAAAAAGCACAGTAATGTGTTCCCGTAGTCGGATAAATCTGAACACATCAGCAGCGCCAGCATGCCTTAAGTGTACAACACGTTTGATCCTGGTCTTATAAATCATCTTTAAATGTCTGGGTGGTTTATATCTTAGTCGAAAGGCAGAGAAGCGATACAGTTGTATTGCTGAACTGTGTTCGCAAATTAGTATGGCAATGCTTAAGAATTCTGTATTTCCATACAGATGAAATGTTAAGTACTTTTTTTAATTATTTGTTTTGAAAAATGTCTTTATTTTCAAAACATAGAATATGATGATGTCAACCTGCCCCTCTTGTCACACCACTAACGTGTTAATCATCTAACCTAAGAATCATATGAAAAAATATTCTTTTCCATTTATACCTGTAGCTGACCTGATTTTGTTTTGGGGGGAGTTATTTGCTGGTTTTTTTTTCTGACATGTTTCTGGTACGATTATAATCTGCAGTTATGAATTGGCCTCTCTATTGCACTGCCATAAAAATTACGGCTAGCATAATTTCTTGTCGTGTTTGGTGTGGCAAGTGCTGGATCCTTACAGTGATTCTTTGGTAATAGCCAGTTACACTCCAATTTTTTTTTTTCATTTAATTACTTACAGAAAACAGACAAGTCTTATAGACGTCTTGCTGCGGACCAGCCTGTGGGTCTGAGGCATGCAGGGCTTGTTCTCTCTGTTACGAAAGTAGTAAAGGTACTGTAATTGAGAATATTTAGCATAACGCTTAATAGTTTTGAATAGGAATCATATTTGTACAATGTACAGTAATCATTAGAAGAAGATCCAAGTCTACTTATATTTTGTATTTATTTACTTCAGGATTCCAAGGGTGCGGTAAAAGAAGTAGAAGTGGAATGCAAGAAAATTCGAGAAACTGAGCGGCCCAAAGCATTTATTCATTGGGTCTCCTCGCCAATAACTTGCGAAGTTCGCCTATATGAAAGACTGTAAGTAAATAAATTAGCAAGACCTTAATTTCTCTTTCTGGTGATCTTGGCTGAGCAGATTACAGTGCTTGGCTGAGCGTGATTCTGACTGAACGATCATATCACTTGGCTTTTCGTTGGTACAGACGAATGTGAGCAAAACTATCCCTGTCTGTCAGGAGAAACTGACAAAATTTACTTCCGGAAAATTGATTAGGATAGTGTGTGAGATTGCTATGGCCTTCAATAGATATGGGACTTAAGTCTAGTTAGAATGATCAACTATAATACTTAAAAGTATGTCAACCAAAAGAGAACTTAATGTAGAATTTGATGTAGTCTCTGACCGTGAAAATATTGGCTTCATGGTAGTTCAGTCTTATTCATTAGTTTTAGCTGGTAGTCATGTTATTCAGTAACTCCTACCAAACCAGCATGAATATCTTCTCATGTTTGGCTACTACACTGCATCTAGTGAACCTTTTTTTTTATGCTTCTTATACTGTAGAAACAGTTAATATTAATATCTTCCTGTTTTCTATTTTGAAACACTCGTCAGACGAATGTGAATGTCCTGTGAATGATCCTAGAAATTTACTAGCAAAACTATCTCTGTCACGCGATAACCTTAATCAGTTGAAAAGGTAACCACCAAAATGCTTTGCCTGACCGTGAGAGTTCACTTGAGAATTTGAAGTTTCCATACTAAAACATACAATCTCAATTCGAGATATACAATTATCATATTTTGCAAAATTTCAGCAACTTTGATTCTTGTTTCAATTCCTGCTGTCTTCGTTATGCCTGCTGAAAAACTGTGTTACTTTGTTTATATTGCACTTCATTGTCAAAACACAGACAACGAAGTGCAGCTCAATGTAAACCAAAGTAGCACACTTTGTAGTAGGTCTGACGAAGACAGCAGGAATTGAAACAAGCTTCAAAGCTGTCAAAAATGTGGTAATTGTATTTATCGATTGTATTGAGAATTAGTTTTAGACTTTTAGTATTGACAATTTTAATTCACTTGAATAGGATTTTAATTCGGCAATATACCTTTTTTTCCCTGTGATACAGATGTACATGGGTAGCCAGTATAGCACTTGATTTCACATTTGGTAGGAGTCTGGGTACCGTCTGTACATATCTGGCTGCTACAGACCCAGGTTCGATCCTGGTTTGGGAAGTGTATGTGAACTGGTTTTGCTCATTTATTGTACGAATGTTTACCTTCGGGTACTCCAGCTTCCTCCCTCCTGCGGCAAAAAACAGCTGGCTGCTGGTTTCTTCTAGGCTTCTACTTAACATCTGTGCTTGGGCGTTCAGAAGGCCAACACCTACAGCAGAACCTTAATTATCCAAACTGCCATACTGGCCCGAGTGTAAGGCCACTTGAAAAAAGAAAGTTGGTTCTCAGTCATTTTTCTATTGATATCCGTTCTGGAGAGTGGAATTTAAATTTTTAATTTGTTTATTTTTCGGCTCTATTTTTCCGTACATTTTGGGGATTTATTTTTTAGTTTGGGTAAAATAAGGACCACTGCTTCGTAATTCTGCCTACCATGTGTCCATAAAATTGGTTAACGACAAGAATGGAATTTTATATTTTCATTTTTCACTAATCACCAGTTTTGATGTGCAACTGCTATGTTTGCCGCGTCGTTTCTTTATCTCCCGTCAAAAAATCGGTGCGGGAGGGCCTGAGAACCAACTTTTCTTTTTTTAATGGCCTATGATGTTTTTTTTTCCTAATTAGTTCCATTAAAACTGCGTCTTCGTCTTATATTCGTGTGTAAATCCATAACTCGGGTCAAATTTTGACCGATTTTGAAGTTTGAATACACCATTCGAATCGTTTTTTCAAGAGTTATCCATTGGTGCTAATGAGAAGGCAGTAGCTCAAACAGTTTTGAATTAAAGGAATACAGATGCAAACTTATTTGCATTGCCTTTTCAACTTGTCTGTCAGTTTGCCTGAGCGTGGAATCGAGCCCACGACCTTTGAAATCAAAGGACGAGGTGCTACTGCTGAGCCATACTGACATGGCCTGTAAAACGAAACATCCGTAGGAAGCATTTAACACGCACACAAATACATGTAAACATACATTTTTTTCCAATTGGCAGCAGAGAGATGCTTGCTTGCGCGCCACACACCAGTGAAATCGAAAGGAACACACAATAATTCGTTTAATAATGGATTAAACCGGACGGAAAGCCAGTGGTTGTGTCAGTATGGCTCAGCGGTAGGACCTCGCACGTTGATTTCAAAGGTTGTGGGTTCAATTCACCGCTCAAGCAGTCTGACATACAAGTCCAAAAGGCAACGTAAATATGTTTGCATCTTTATTTTTTTAACCCATCGTGAGGCATTGGTTTCCGTCCTGTTTAAAGTTTTGAATTATTTAGCGAAAACGCAATTGTAACCAAAAGTGGACCTTAGAAATTGTGATGAGGTCCACAATTTTTAAAAATGAACCCCTAGACCTACATGACAAAAAAAATGATTCTAAATCGGCATTGTCTCAACTTTGCTGGTATGAAGTATATTGATAATAGAGACGCTGCCAGAATCTTGGGTAAAAATCTTCCACCTTATAATCATCCCTGTTTATTTTTGTTGAATTTGTGAGCACAAACCAGTAATTCGCCTTACAATCGGGCCAGTAAGGTAATTGGGACCGATCCGGGGGCAGAAAGGGGTGCGACGTGCGACTATGTCGCAGATAATCTGGCACAATCGCAGACAAAAAGGCTTTTTGACCAAATTACTGCCGTTTCGTCACTTTTGGACAGATTTGGACATTCCAATGCACCATTTTAACAGTCTCGAAGAGACCTTTCAGTTGGTGGAAGAGCCAGTGAAAAGTTATTCCGTAAAAAAACCAATAAATATGTGGTAAGTTCCATACGGAAAAAAAAACAGATTAGCTGCAGATAATTTTTTCCCAACAATTGGCGTCGCAGACACTGGCAGAAAATTCGGTTTCTGGGGGGACCGAAAGGTGTTCGTATAATCGAAAATTCGAATAATCCAATTGTCATGCAAAATAAAAGAGGAAAACTTTTTCTTTACTCAGTTTTAGTGTTTGTGAACTATGCTTGATTGTGTACGAGTAATAAAATTAATTTTTGCCTGAAATAACTCCATTAACATAAATAAAGCGAAGTCATTTTTTTCTTCTCTAAAAAATGCCAAAATATTTGAATGTTTTGTAAAAATGGGAGTACGGATATTCAGGGTGTCTGGTTCATAAGTGGTATTCGTTTTTGGAATTGGCTGACCATTAGAAATGGCTCGCCTGTGTGAATTGCTAAGCTTGCAACCGTACAAAGAGTGTGCTCGAGATGTGAACATTGGGATGGACTGCCTTTGGGGGCTGGTTGTCTCCCATCTAGTTTACTCGTGTGAAAATCTCATGGACCTTTGGATTTTTCCGAAGGAGGTCCTTCTTCATTTTTTGGGTACGATTACTTTAGTGGCATGTATGATAATCATCCTAATGTGTAACAGTTGAGGAGTGAACCACTAAGGAGAATTGGTAATTCTACCAGGGTAAAGTACTTAGCAAATAAGCTAACCATGTGAATTTGTAAAGTACTTACCTGCAGGAGAATTGAAGTTCTCTGAGTGGAGAAGGAAGAAGTCTGTGTTGCATGCAATCCCACCCAACTCCCTGTGGGAAATCTTGAGGGGGAAACACATTGGAAAGAGTGTGTAGATGCGGTAGGGAGGCAGTGGACAAAAGTGAAGGAGTGGACGTGATGCAATTTTGTATATATTAACTATAGTAAACGTGCAATGGCTGGAGAGGGATCACAGTTTTGGAATACAGACTGGTAGAATTACCACTTTTTTCAACTAACTAAAAACTAAACACATTATACACGAAATGGCACACAAATTCCTAAGAATTGCAGAATTTGGTATAATAGCATAAACAGTACAAAGAACAACTGTTAAGGAGAGGTCATCAACTTAACACCTACTGTAAAATTTATGGGTGTCTATTATTGGTACTGGATGTCAGCTGCGGTTCTGGTATCAGAACCAGTACAGTTTTAATATTTATTGTTTCCGATTTCTACCTATAATACAAAACAAATATTGGCAATTGTCGTTACCTAAAGTTGCAATGGGTATAAAAATGCTCGTTTATTTTCTTGTGTAGTTTAAAGCATCCTGTAGTTTTAAGTCGAGTCGGAAATGCTGGTGTCAGCTGGTCACTAACAGGACGTAACAATAATAGGTAGCAATGTAATAAAATTATTGCATTCATTAAAATTTTCATGAGTGGAAAAAGACGGCCTTTGGTGTAGTTTTAACTAAGATATGCGGTTCTGTAGACAAGACTTTTTTACCCTAATCCAGTGTGAAATAGTGTGTATATGTACTACTTCTACACCGTTTCGCTGGTTTGTTTCAGTTTCCGGCATAAGTATCCAGAAGATGCAAATGAAGTCCCAAATGGCTTTTTATCAGATTGCAGCAAAGTGAGTATTGTACCAGCAATTACTGGCTTTATCTTTACTATCGGTAGCATGACGCTCACTTCTATTTACACTCATTTTCAGAAGTCAGATATCACAGTACAAGAATAAATATTTGCACAGTCAATGTCTTGCAAATTTTCGACAGCTTATTTGTGATTAGATGGGGGAAATAACTAGCATTCCTCTGTCTTTTTCAGCCAATTACCGTGAAGTCCATACTGAAGTTTACATAGCTGTGTGTAGTTTTGAAAAATGGCGGTATGAGAAGCTTACCATGCTTTGGGTGTGATGCGGCATACATCGGAGAGATACAAAAGGGTGTTATAAGCGAATAAAACACATGGTGGACACTCGCAATGAAGTCGTGGCAAATAGAATTCCTACCCACCGCTTGGAAATGGAGCGTGATATTAAATGGGCAGAAACCACTGTACTTGTTATTTCTAATTCCAAATTTCTAAATAATTAAACGATCAACATTTAAGGGAGTGGAATCCATTGCCACCCAAGAGCTCAACAAGAAAAGCCACATTCTCATGAATTTGCAAGGCCGTCCAACCTTACATCGGCTTTATAGTCAGCAGTGATTTCAGCGCTTTATTTGAGCGACTATGGGGTGGACAACCGTCTAGATATAGTAGGCTAGGCCATGCATACCACTGTTTTTCAAAACTAGACACTGCATGGACACTATATAAACTTAAGTATGGACCACACGGTAATTGTCTGAAGAAGACGTGAATGCTGGTTTTTCCATCTAATCATTTGTATGCATTTAACATTTTGGTTCACAACTTCCGAATGGTAAGAGTTAGCAACTTGTAAATTGGACCATTGGAAAGCTGACCAAAAAATACTTACATAAAGTGGTGTATGCCCTGACAGAACTTTAGGACATGGTTTACACTGCGGCCTTTAATAATAATAATACTTGTACTGTAAATCGTGTATTAAATGCCCACTCCCCAAATACATTTTAAGGTTAAAATCGTGAAATAGATTAGTTAAAGCCCTTCCCTTAACCCATTGCTTTTCTGCTTAAAAATTAACTAAAAGCTTCATACATTTAATGAAATCAACTTTTTATCTCCTTAAAATTTTTGTTTTTCTGCTGCAAGATTAGCTTTGTACATTAGGCGAAATTATAATATTTATCCAACGCAATTCATGATCAGGAAAGTTTTCGCCGCCATTTTCTGGAAGTTTGCATCAGGATGTGGTTGATCTCTACTGGACAGATGAGTGGTCAATCTGTCTTGGAATGCAGATGAGCGACCATTTTCTCCTGGTGACTCTATGGCCGTTGCAGCATGCTATCGCTATCGGATGCATGCCTGTAGTTAGGACGGTTTCTGCCGGTAGAAGTTAATTTTAATTCTGAATGATGTTAGATTTTGGAAGAGTGACCATCTAATAAACTAAATTTGTGAATAGATAAGACTAAAGGCACTGTGTTAATGCTAACTTGAATCTAGACCATGTACGTGAATGACCGCACAATCACCGACTTTTCCATGACTGAAAAAACATCCTCCCTCAAGAGATGTAAAGTTAGACAGTAGGTTACGTTTTTTTAACGCTCAACCCCGATTTTTTGCCAAATTAACTGCGTAAGCCCCATGGTCATTTAATACATGGTTTATGATAGTACAAACTGCACAACTAAAGCTGTGTGCTGGTTGCTGGGGAAAGGCATGCTGGCAAGGCTTAAAGATGGTACTATCACAACGTCGCTTCAACGTGTTAACCATGCGGCAGTCATTGAACACAGTGTTGTCAAGAGAGTTCCAAACATTGATTGTGTCTCCAAAGAACTTCTTTTGAATATCAAGGCAAACGGATGGTTTGTCTAGTTTTTAAGCGTTGTTTGGTATGACCCAGCTTGGAGCGCCGAAGACATCTTGTCCTTCTCTCTACCTGCAGGAAAAGCTTACAAACTCTATGATCGCACTCCTAGCCTGTGATCAGTGAGAGTTGTAAGATTCAGTGAAGCATAAAGTTATTGTATATACAGGATAGTCCACAAAAAACTGACGACCCAACATTTTCTAAGTCCAAATTTTCTAGTTAGCACCCCTCAGAACCAGGAGCGGACAGAAATTAAATTTAATGAAACGGGAAGATTCCTGTGGACAGAAATTAAATTTAATGAAACGGGAAGATTCCTGTTTCTGATGGGTGCTAACTAGAAAAGTTGGACTTAGAAAATGTTGGGTCGTCAGTTTTTTTTGGACCACCTTATATGTGTCGCCGTTATATACATAAAAAAATGGCTTATGTGCATGACAATCTTCTACCACAGATTTAAAAAAAAAATGTTTACACCCGGATGACACAACGCGTGAAACAAAAATAATGTTGAAATGTAATTTCTAGTGTTGTTTTTACAGTCGTTTGTTCAGCTTTTGTCTGCTACAAAATCGAGTAGTTACCGTAAATCGTGTATTAAAAGCCCAGAAGTTAAAGCCCACCCGCTAAAATGCTGTAAAGTCAAAATCATGAAATAGTGAAGTTAAAGCCCACCCTTCAAATTGTTGTTTTTCTACGAAAAATTACCTAAATTTTATATGATGTGAATAAAGATAGTACTGCTTGTTATGTTTACTGACCCCTTCTCCCTCCCTGTAATAATCGTGGACTCTTCCTTTAGCTCCTAGCACCTGCACAAGGCCTGGGCATCTCTCACCTAAGCCTTCTCCTTTTTCCACAACAATTAGGATGTAAAAACTGGTCTTTCAGAGATCGTTCAAAAGCTTCGTATTTTCTGTAATAGATGTCCAGAAAGGTTAGAAAATTGATAGTGTAATGCTTGATTTAAAGCCCACCCTCCTATTTTTACCAAATTAACTGCATAAGCCCATGGGCGTTTAATCCACGATTTACGGTACTAAGCAAAAAATGCGATCAGCTCACTGAACCATTCACGAAAATAAAGCCCTTGGAACCATGAAGTGACCGTATAATAAAGGGGGTATGTATTATCATTACAGGACACCCTACAAGTGATTCAAGACGCTTATGCTGATTCTCATCTGAAGCATGCTCAAGTTTATAATAAATACCAGTTTGAACGTATCGGTTACTTTAGTGTGGATCCAGATTCTTCATCCAATCAGGTAAAGACTGTTTGGATAAGTAGAGTTAAAATACTTGTGACTAGAAGTGAGGGAAGAGCATGCATTCTACCGCAAATACAAGCATTTCTGTAAACGGCACTTATTGAGACACTGAATGTTTGAATTTCAATGGCTGTAAAATAGAAGACCACAGCGTTGGTTTACATTTTGGGTGCAAATTTGTACCCGGATAAAAATTTGGAAATTCGACCATCGACATCAAGCAAATTTAGCCATGTTTTGGCTCGAGCCTCCGACTTTGTCACAACCTTTGCAAACCATACCTCTCGCCACCCCTAAGAAAATGAAATAATACTAACACAATAGGGTCACGCAAAACCAAGTATGTAACCAGTCAATTACAGGCAAATTTTAAGTGGCCTGTTTACTGTCATCGTCTTCAGGCCGCTCCCCGAGTTCTTCACGCAACAGATTCAACCTATGTCAACGGAAAAATCAAATTTGAATTAGGTGCTTTCCTCAATAGGAGTTGGCTCCTTTATGGTAGTTCTAGTTGTTGGAGACGTGCTGCCCTCGTCCTGTGTTGTCAGGAATGGCTTTCACTGAATTTTGAGTTGGTGTAATAAAATCAAGCTGCTTTTCGCAACTTGTTCGTTGGTTTTTCCCTTATAACTTCTGAATAGTTTATGCTAGTCCTTTGAAATTGGCTCCATTGGAGTGTTGGTGAAAAAACGCTTCAGATGGTATAGTGGAATATAAAAATTAACCAAAAGTTAGCAAAGTTATTGAAAAATCGTCTAGACATTAAAAATTTTGCTGAATCGGAATCGAATCCGAATCCTAAAGATCCGACGTTAAGATCCAGTTCGGATTCTGTCAGTCCCTACCTGTAATTGACCATACTATTTGGTTTTGCATGACCGTGTTGTGCAAGTATTACCCTGAAACCAAAGTAAACGACAGTGATGGTTTCAATCTATAAGGAAATGAAATTATGTCTACTGAACCAAACTCGCCCCAATCTATATACTCGTGATTATATTAAATGATAAATTTTGGGAAGAAGAGTTGCCTTAACACTAACAGTGTATTCCAGAAATCCACTCAAAACCGTCTGTGCAATCGCTTCGCCTAAGTCCGAAAAATGTTCCTACAAAATTTCATAGGAAAAGGTGTATGGAAGCCCTCCCGGTGGCGTAACTACCATTGGGGCAGCCGGAGCAACTACCCCGGTCCAGGGTCTCGGGAGAGAAAAGGGTCCCATAAGAATCAAAATAAAAGATGATAAATAAATTCATTTTGGTTGATTGGTTCACCCATTCCAATTCTAATATCTTGCTCCAGGGCCTCCGGAAATGTTGTTATCCACTGCCCCACCCCCTTCCCAAGAAGTGTTTTTATTGCAAAATGTCATATGTACTTCATTTGAGCTAAGTTCAAGAATATACATTCCACATTTCTTAAATCCTTTATGCGTTTGGCCCTTAATTGCACAACAGTGAAAAAATCTTTGAATTGCTATCGTCCCTTTCTAACCACCCACTTTTCCTCCCTTCCATTATTCCACTTTCCTGCAGTGAAAGCATCGCTCTCTTGAAATACACGTTTCTCTGAAAATTATTGAAGCGTATGTTCATTTTCTGACTTAATTTTGGCAGCAGCTCAAAAAGAAATTTTTAGTTTAATTGAAGCACCCCAGCAAGTATGAATCATGAGTCTATTATGAGTAGCTGCATGTTTTTAGTCTTGTGTTTTAAATAGATTTAAGGTGACTGCCAAGAGTTGGATAGGCAATAGTTAATATGGGACTATTTTCCCACTATCCTAAAGAATATATTTACGTTGAACTATTGAATAGCACTAAGTCATTAGGCCTATTTGTGTGATTAGTGATTAGGCCTATATTTAAGTAGTTAGGCCTATAACAGGGTTCGTACCAGTTCAGCTGAATGGATTTCAAGGACTTGTGAGGACTTTTTTCAAGGACTGAAAGGACTTTTAAGTACGAAGTGCCAAGCACACCAGACACCAGTTAGAAGTTCTGCTGGCCACGTGTGCAGAATTTCGTTTCTCATGAAGCAACTGGTAAAGGGCACCATAATAGGTCTAATTTTGTATAGTGATTTTCGGTTGGGTTACATTGAAAATTCAAAACAACGCAAAAAAATTCCCAAAAATTCACAAGGACATACTCAACACCCAGCAAATTTTCAACATCACTCAGATTGCTTCATCAGGCTTCTACTACGTTTTTACTGCCGGCTACATCAACAACGTCTGCTTTGGAATTTCCATTTTGCTGCTTCCATAGCCTCCAGTATTTACTGGGTGATGTTCGCCTGATGAAGACATCCGAGTGATGTTGAAAACCTGATGGATGTTGAGTATGTGCTTGATGTGAATTTTTGCGGAATTTTTTGTGTTGTTTTGATGACGAATTGACATTTTCACAGTATGCATTTCAGCGAGGTTTTACGAGAGATATCGAAAATTGACTCCAATTTCAAGGTTGTAGCAGCACGAGACATAAATTTGGAGTTACTGTAAGGACGGTTTGCCCTGTTAAGATTGCCAAAGTGTTATGTATGTACTGAATTTGGTGATGCTTTATTAGAAGGATATATTTCGGTGGGAAAGTTTGCCACAGTCTGATTCAATGCACTGCTATGAAAAACTAGGGCAAACTAATTTAAACAAAACTTCTTATTAAAAGGATTACAATGAGAGCTTGGTACATATACTGTATTTGTAATATTAACTTTTCACACTGCCATGTAAAAGTTTCCAAGATTTCTGAATGAAACTGCCAACCACTTTATGAATTCAGCCGTGAAGAAGTTGGGGGTTCATCATCCAACTGATTTTAAGAAAATATTTTTGGAATGATATTTAACTTTCAGCACAGGCTTTATTCAATGGTATGGAAGGAGGGCGTGCAAGGACTCTGCATTTTCAATTTTTCAAGGACTTGGGTGGCCTTACAAATAGTAAAATGAAAAATATGGACTTCTACGGTTTGTAAGTACTGGTATGAACTTTGCAATAGGGCAAAAAAAAATCCCGTTTAAAAAAAATCCCGTAAAAAAAATGCCTTGTTTAACGGGAGCGCACATGTCACTAAAACCCTAGCACATGACGTCTGTTTATCAGTTCATCCGCTTACAAAATTTGGCCTTTGCGATGATGATAATGTCATTGTCCAGATGATGAATGTAGAGATGAGTGAATATCTTTTCCATCGTGCGATTTAGCGAAGAAGGTCTATGGTATAAAGTCAATTTCAATATTACGCAAAGCACAACAACAATCTCGTTTTAAGGTTACACAGTTTGATGTTATTTGCACACCATACTCGTTGTTTCGCTACAGACAGACGGCGCGAAACAAAATAATAAAACCGAATTGTCGATTGGTGTTAAACTCCCGTTAAACAAGTAATTTTTTCCCCGCCCATAGCGAATGTTTGTAAAGCTACCTAGAAGGCTAAACTAGGCCTAAAATGTGAAATAATTTTTCCTTGGATACGGAGAGATCAGAAAATAAGTGGATTCCTAGGTTCCCTGTGGGTGCGATTGGCAGAACTAGCAATTTCCTCTCTGCTACGTTTTGTGAGGGCAGTTCCTCCAGTCCCGAACTCGTGTAAACCTATCTACCCCTTGGTGTTGACTTAAAGGGACATAAATCTCTGTTGGCTTTCCTGCACGACTCACGTTTGAGACATTACTTCAAACGTATGTAAATGTTGCCAACACATTTATTTTCTTCTGTTTTCTTGCATGCGAGGTGATTTTGCGACAATAACCCATAACCACCTGAAAAAACTTTCAGACCCTTTTTTTTTTTTTTAGAGTCCGTATGGTACTTGGGTCGGTTCTCGGATTCGAACTGGCATTCTGTTGGTTTGGAGCCGAAGACGCTGACCACTGGGCTGTGACTGCCCGCTTTGCTCGGGGTCCCCGGGGACCCCTCACAAAGCTCGCGCTGGGACTTAAGTTTTTCGCTGTTATACGTTGAATGCGTACTTTCGTATCTAGGCGGTTATGGGTTAACTCTAACCTGTGTAAATGTTGCAAATGCTATTATTAACGGGTCGAATGATAAGCCAGAAGGATTTATGTCCTTTTAATACTCCCCTCATTTACACTTTACTTGATCTACCGGTTTTCTGATCATTCTTCACATTGTGTGTTGTTTTTATTTGCAGTTAGTTTTCAATCGAACTCTACAAATGAAGGAAGATCCTGGAAAGAACTGACAGTGACACAAAGGACAATAGGTTGAAAGAAAGTACAGTGGTTTTTTAAAAGTGCCAATACCAGAACAGTTGGGTGGAAGATGTGTAACTTTTATATTCGTTAAGACGCGAAGCCTTTTATTGTAAATGATCTATTTAAATTGTTTTCACACTGTGTTTAAGGCTTTTAAAGAGTTTTGTAATATGTTAAGAGTTTTCGAAAGAATTGGTAAGAATGATGTGCTAATTGTGTTAAGGTTTAATAAAAGCAAATATTGGTTATGTATGGGTTCACATTTTATTCCACCCGTTTCTGGTTAAGGGATCAAAATCTAATTTCTGTCTGTAGTTGACTACTGCGTACTTGTGGTTAGCTGATACTCAGTGGGGTAAACTCACTGTCGGGGTTCCTACCGCAGATTTAAGGATGTCATCATGGATTTTCACCGAGTTGTTTTACTGCTCGAAATGGGGCAGTCCAATGTCTAGTGGTTGGGTGAAATCACTCATGCTACGAGCTCGTGAGAATTCCTTTTTCCCCTCGACATTGGACTGCCTCGTTTCTCGCAAACGAGCAATTATTGGTGGTTAACTGCCTATTACTCACGAATATCGTACATATTGTGTTTGTGTTGCTCTCCCTCCGCCCCCCATTTAATATTTTGCATTCATTTGTACAGGGATGTACCACCTACAGTCAGGCTGTGCTTGGAACTGCAGTTGACATCTTGAAACTGTTAAAGTTACTTCAGCAGTTACTGTACTTCACTTGATTTGGAGCACAGTGCCTAATTGCTTGTGTTGCACGTGTCGGGGAAATAAGCATGAATCCAAAACAGTTGATTTTCTCTAGATAAAAATCAGTTTACAAATCACCACAGTGGTATGTATTTTATTACACCGACCATAAAACAATACAAACTGACTGCATTGTTGGCAGGAAGCTTATAAAATAGCTCCAATAAATAACATCAAGTTTGACCTACAACAAATATTCGACTCGTGTCGATTTCCTGTGTGAAACTTCGACAGATTCCGTTATTAACATTTTGTTAGAGACTACTTGCAATATACAAAATTTATTTTTTCTGACACCTGCTGTCAAGTTTGAACCATGAGAGCATCTCTTGTCTGTTGAAATTTATACTAAGAACCCATTGTATCCAAGTCCTGCGAGCATGATGGAAAGCTGTAGTCTTGTCTTCACTCGCGTGTTACGTAAATGGGGCTTCAATAGTCTGCCACCTCGTGAATGGTTTCATAGGGTTCATTGCATGTAATAATAACGTATACAAAAGTAAGATTTTGATGGCAAAGCTCTTTCAGTTTGCATTACCTTATCACAAATAGACTTCACCAATAATTTCTGTGGATCAAATGAACCGCCTTTTGGACATGACACCAGAAAAGAAAAATAGAATCAATCAATCATTCATTCTATGTAAAGGAACCGCAACACCACACTACAGTAAGAAACCCGCATATACTACTTTGTTTGTAATTACAACTTCCTCGGGTAAGACAAAAATTCATTAAAGATGTTAATTTTGTAAATGTTCATACACATACTTTTGAGTTTTTAAAGCCATTACAAAACGAAGCACAAATTATGCAATTTCAAAGTTACAAACAAAAACACTACGTGTGTCATAAAAACAGGTTTATGTGACTGAAGTTTCACTTGTTAAAGTGTTCACGGATAAAAACTTATGATTTTTTGTTTAAATAATCAAATGTACAATTTAGAAAATTGCAACTCTGTTGTGCTTTACGAATTAAAATATTCAATCCTATATTTTGGGCACAAAAACAGTACATCTTGGCAAATTTTCGAAATTGAGTAATTTGTGCTTCGTTTTGTAACATATGTTAATTAAATTACTTGTTTAATCATCAAGTTTAAGCATAATTAAAAATAAATACAAAATTGGTTCATAGTGCGTATTCACAAAGCAAACACGAATTGTACATTTTTTTCTTGGCTTCATACAGTCTTAAAGTGGCTTATTGTCACACTCTCCGTTGATTTTACGGCATGTGGCTAAGCTTAACACTGTCGTATACAACAATAATTTGTATGTAATAGGTCTTATGTTCCTTAGAAAGCTAGAATAATTGAAATCGAGCCAGACAACAGCGATGGTGCCAACTTTTCACTGAAGCACTCAAAACCAAAAGTGTCGTTACGGTTTTGTATTGTTGCGGGCGTAGGAATGGGGCTCTTTTGTTTGGCTGTGGTGGACAGTAGATTATCATAATTGCTTTAATATGACTGCATGGAGAAACAAACCGTGTTTTATAATAATTTTTTCAGATTTCAGTTCAAAAAATTTAAATTTGATCAGAATGGTAGGATAAGCACCTCAGCAGCACTGGTACACTTCGGACAAAATTGCTTTTAAAAATGTCATATCCCTCACTTTGAAAATTCGAGTCCATGTTTACGTTTTGTACGCTTAGATTTCAAAGTAAAGGATATTTACCATTCCAATATCCTTGCAAATTTTTGACAGTCGGGTTTTTCTGGAGTTGGAGGGGCTCAGAACGATTGTCTTCATCATGCCTCGTCAGCCTCGTCCTGTCTTCATCAGGCAAGTACATCACCGCTTAATTCGTCGTGATCACGACAAGTAAGCGATGATGTAGTTGTCTGATGAAGACAGTCGTTCTGAGCCCCTCCAACTCCAGAAAAACC
>JAHWFP010245909.1:0-19048 GCA_023313725.1 Lithobius niger | reverse complement strand
AACTCAATTTGGCCTGTTTTTCCATGCCCCAGTCACTCCAAGCGGCTCTGCACCAAAACCCTTTGCTCTGCCGACTTTTCAATTGTTCTCCTGGCCCTCCAACAATCAGACCCCCGTAGCTCTACTACCCGTCCACGTTTTGGTCACCAAAAACCCACGCTCCAACATAAAACGCCCCAGTTGCCCTCCCTCTACAGCTCAGTCAGTACAGCTCACAGATCTCAAAGCTAGAAGTCTCGCCAGTCGGGAGTGGAGACGTCATGTCCGAGGATGCCATGCCGCGCAAAATGGTAGTGGTTCGTATGTTATTAGTTTAGCTTTTGAAAGATTAATTTAGGACCCCCTAAGTCTAAATTCTTAGTTCAAAACTTTAATGCGTTACCAACGGCATTTCTGGTCACCCATACCGTCAGAGTGGTTCTCGTACTAAAAACCGAAACTCTTTCTTGTTTAGTTTAAATTTAAATTTACTCTAAACCACGGACGGTTTGATATTTGTGTAAGATTCACTGGAAACATAACTTCAATGTTTACTCTATAATCAAGCCGATGCTTTTATAATTTTAGGAGGTTTTTAGCAACAAAAACTTTGGGAGGTTTGATCTTTTGTCTAAAGCACTTAGAAACATAACTGTGAAACGGTTGATCTTCATGCATGTAAAAAACATGCTGTTTGATAGATTGTAACTAGCGGACGCTGTTCAGTCTTGCGGGTGTCTCAAGCGAGCACTCCGTATTACTTTTTCTAATCGGAAAATTTGAGTTGTATTCAAAACACAAGTTGTAGTTTTGTCTGAAATGTGAATTTCTTGTTGTAAATTCAGGCTTTGTAGCTTTTAATATTTTATTCAAAAGCTTTTCTAGTGGACGTAAATGTAAAGTGTTCTTCTCACATTCTCTGTTGTTAAAATAAAACCAGGAGTTTTAAACTTCAGTTCGTTTGCTAGTGATTAATTGTTTAGGTACAAAATAAATATGTAGCCCATTTTTAGCTTTTATCCCCCGTTAAACAGTTAACTAATACCCACCATTGGTGGCAGTGAATTACCAGTAGTGTTAAGGTTAGGCCCCTTTTATTAGGACACCGACCCTTCATTCCCCATGCTGGGACAGTAGTCCAAACTGTGGTTATACCGTGAAAGTCGTTATAATCACCGAAAACCTTGAACTGAAAACTCCGTGTCAACCAAGGAAACCGGGGGCGTTACAAGCACCTCAGCCGTCGTAGCATCCGCCGTTACACAGGATATTATGCTTAGATTAATTTGAAAGTACTGGTTATTCTTAATTAATTTAATTAAAGTAATTAGCATAATTACATCTAATTAATCCCATAACAGGTAGACAGTGGCCCTTGAGATTCCGGAATCTTTTGGGAGAGATTTTTCTGTCTGGGATTAATCAATACTTTAGCGGATGCAAGTTTAATTAGAGGGTTTTCAGGATCGGACCCGAAAACTTCTTTTTCTAATTGAAATTGTTTGTACTTATTTAATAGCCAGTTGTTGCTTTTGGTAGTTGAGTTTTCTGAATGTAAATTCGTTTGCTTTCACAGAAAGCCAGTTGCTCTAAGTTAAAGCCTTTCTAAACTAGTAACCAAAATGTAGAGTGTTCTTTTCATTTGTTGTTTTATTAAAACCAAGAGTTTCAAACTACAACGTCCATTTTCTAGTGCTGAATAATCGCTGATGTTTAAATACTATGTAGCCCATTTTATAATAAACCCCCTTAGCTTTTATACTTACCCACCGGTGGTGGCAGCCTTAAAGACCAGGTAGAAATACTGGATAGACTATTTTTATTTAGATAGGAATTTATCTTCACTCCCTCCGGGATTGTGGCCCTACTGTGCTGTTTCAAACCAAAATAGTCATCAAAGTATTTTCTACGAAGCTGAAAGTCAACCATGAGTGCGGAAACGTTACAAGCACCTACCCCGTCATAATGTCCGCCGCTACAGTGGTTGGTAGCAGACCTGGAGTCTCCTGCCACCCAGGTGAATTTTTACTACGATTGGATGTTGCGAGGGGGGGGGGGACAGCAGCCCTGGAGTCTCCTACCACCTGGGTGAATTTTTCCATGATTTAGTGTTGCAAGGGGGGTTCGCAGCAGACCTGGCATCTCTTGCCACCCGGGTAAGCAAGCTTGCCCTATCCCTATGATATGCTATTGCAAGGGGAGTTGGTGGCATACCTGGAGTCTCCTGCCACCAGGTGAACAAACTTGTCCTATGATTGGCTGTTGCAAGTGGGGTTTGTAGCAGACATGTAGTCTCCTGCCACCCAGGTGACCAACCTTGCACTCTGATTAGCTATTGCAAGGGGGGTTCGCAGCAGACCTGGAGTCTCCTGCCATCCAGGTGGGCAATTAATTTTATATTCTGTTTAAAACTTCACACAAAAAAAGTCTATATAGGGGTATAGCAAAAAATTGCATCCTGCCACCCGGGTTATTGAATTCTATTTAAACTTGACTAAAAAAAAAAGGTCTGTACGTGGATGTTAGCAGAAAAGAGCATCCTGTAACCTAGGTTATTGGATACTGTTTAAACTTAAGAGGGTGTTAGCAGAAAATTGGTCCTGCCACTCGAATTCTCTTTAAACTTGACAAAAAAAAATCTGGAAGGTCGGGGGGGGGGGGGGGAGGAATTAACAGAAATTGTGTGCTACCACCAGGATTGTTGGATTCTGTTTAAACTTGGCAAAAAAAAATCAGTAAGATGGTGTTAGCAGACAATTGCTTGCTAGCACCCGACTTCTCTGTAAACTTAACAAAAAACAGTCTGCAAGAGGGTGTTAGCAGACAACTGCTTGCTACCACCAGGATTATTGTATTCTGTTTAAACTTGGCAAAAAAAAATCTGTAGGAGGGTGTTACCAGAAAATTGCTTGCTACCACCCGAATTCTCTTTACACTTGACTAAATAAAGTCTGCAAGAGGGTGTAAGCAGACAAGTGCTTGCTACCACCCGGATTATTGGATTCTCTTTAAACTTGACAAAAGAATCTGTAGGGTTGGAGGGGGAAGGGGGAAATTAGCAGAAAATTGCTTGCTACCACCCAGATTATTGGATTCTGTTTAAACTTGGTAAAAAAAAATCTGTAAGATGGTGTTAGCAGAAAATTGCTTGCTACCACCCGAATTCTCTTCAAACTTAATAAAAAAAAAGTCTGCAAGAGAATGTTAGCAGACAAGTGCTTGCTACCACGCTGGATTATTAGATTCTGTTTAAACTTGGCAAAAAAAAAATCTGTCAGAGGGTGCCAGCAGAAAATTGCCTCCTGCCATCCGAATTCTCTTTTAACTTGACAAAAAAAATCTGTAGGGTTTGCTTCTCGAGTAAGGAGCGTCTTCTGGTTAATGGCTTGGCAAGTGCAAAGAAAATGAAGGCATCACTTGTTAAATTTTCATTCGTCATTTGGCGAGCATCAACGAACATCGGTGAAGGTTGCTCATGTGGAGTTTGTGGCCTAGATTAACTTTCTGCAAATTAATGTCACCAGGATGGGTTGTGAGAGTTGTAACGGCGGATGCTACGACGGAGTAGGTGCTTGTAGCATCGCCGGTCGCCTGGTGTAACTAGATCTTCTTACTATTACTTTTCGGTACTTTTTGTTTCAAACAAGCACAACAGCTACAGTCCCGGCGTAGGGAATGGAGCTACACATGTCCTAATATTGTAGGCTAACTGTAATAATAAGCGGTAACGCTGCCACCAAGGTGGGAAAATTAGGCTAGCTAAGCTAAGTTTAAGAGAATTGTCTTAATTTCTTACTTCTAGCGAACGACGGACGAATAAACCAACTGGGTTTTAAACTCCTGGTTTTATTTTTGAACAAACATGTTAAAAATCAAAACGCACTTTACATTTACACTTGGCAAATTTGTAACTGAGTTAGTTTATAAATAACACGGGGAATTTACAATAAAATTCAACACCAGAACAAACACGATGTTCAGTTAAAACATTTTCAAATAGAAAAAGTGATTTGTATAGGCACAAGGGGATTTAACAAAGAGCCCTCTAAATTATCAACAGCCTCGGCTGACTAATAAAAGTAGACCTGTTTTACAGTTTTGTTTCTACGTGTAACAGCAAAGCATTAAACCTCCCAGAGTTGCTGTTGATAAGTCAACTCCTTAAATTATAGAAGCGTCGCTCCCTATAAAGTGGATTTGAGCGTTTAATCAATGGAAACCCCACGAAGATCAAACCGTCCTTTGTTTACATTAAACTGCGTTTAAAGAAACGATGAAATAAAGCTGGTTTTTAGTAAGGGACCGTGAACCCTAAAATTACGGCCGCCAACGTCCGAAATGCCGTTTGGCTTGACGCACCATAAATTTACTTTCTAAAGCTACGAGGTTAAGTTAAGTTTAAACTATAAATTTTGAATGTAAGTCCAAAAATTAAACTTTTAAAGCTAAACTAAGTACGATACGAACCACTACCTTTGCCCGGCATGGCAACAATCGGACCACGACATCTCCACTCCCGACCGGCGTAGCGACCTCTAGCTTTGAGAAATCCTTGAACTGTGCTAACGAGTGTCTCTGGGTTTGGGGTTATATACTCATTACCGGAAGTCGGCGCGGATGCCGAGGATAGCTTCGGAGGGGGGGTGCAAGGAAGAGGAGTCGGACATCTGGAGGAGGAGAGACTGACCCAAATCGGACGAGCTGTCACTACCGGAAGTCGGAGTGGCAGCGCGGACGACCGGGGTAGCTTGTGCTCTCTGACTGGGTGACGGAATTGAAGCAGTGTTTTGGTTGAATGGATTCGAATTGACCAAGGGAATTGCCGACTTGGAAACTTAGAGGCCTGGCTTTGAATGTGCAAGTGAGTTTTCAACTCATAACAACGTGATTTTCAGGCCTATTAAAATAAACTACGATGTTAGGCATCGCAACTATTGAAGGAGGGGGGGGGGAGACGAAGTGTTTTGCACAGAATAAATATTCGACTTTGGGAAACGGATTGCTATATACAAGGCATGTTTTTAACGAAGGAAAGCTAGTTTGTTTATGTTTTTAGAGGTTCACTACGGTCGGAGTTTGGATGGAGATGCTACAAAAAATAAACATAAAACCATACACTGGGTCCGTGAAAATATACAAACATAAACATTGGAGCTACGGTAGGGTTCATGGCAAGAATTGAAGTTTACCAAAATGCATTAAGTGCACAAATTAAAAGATTAAATGTTCCAGCAACTTTTTAAAGGGCTATATTGCAGTTTAGGTTAGATTTTAAACTGGTTTGAACGTCGGACATTTTTCATAAATAAGCAAAGTCGTCACCTGTTACAAATAAAAAATATCGTGAGTTGTCAACATCTAAAACACAACTAAGCTAGAAAGGGTTTCGGCTTTATGCCTAAAAATATATACATTATTTACATTTTAAAGTGAAATCGCCATATAGACGATTGTTCTTCTGGTGTGGAAGAATACTGCCCTCAGGTTTTTTCTTCGGTGGTGGTCCTCACCACGAGCGTCTGATACGAGACCGCGTTTACAGAGTGCGCTAGCAGTGAGCTGACATAACAAACACATAGCCTCCCAAGAAGCCTGCTGCCTGTCGTTATACGGCCAAATCAGTATTCGGCTGCATGCCGAGTAATCCGTGTACCCGTGAAAAGCACATTTTTACCTAATGTGCCACACAAAAATGTGTGCCTTTACACAAATGAGTCATGACCCCATCCCTTGTTTTCTCGTTAAAGCACATTTTCTAATATCGTTGTCATGTGAGGGCAGCCTAGGTTAGTAAATACATTTCAGGAAAATATAATGTGGGCTGCTGTAGTTCAGAAATAGCCTAAATAAACACTATGGGAGAACAAAGGGCTTGCTGCATATGCTACAGCTATAGTAAAGCATATTCTGGGTGTAGCCTACACGTTTCTGTGCTCGATATTTAACAGAAAAATGAAAGTCTCGCAGATTTTCACAATATTTGAAGAATGATACAGAGTTTGGCTATCAATTGGCAGCCATAGCTAAGCTTTGGTTTGTTGTCTGCTCTCACTTTTTTCCGCAATACTACCGACCAAAAACAAGTAATCAAAAAGTAAAACAGCAGTATTGAATTTTTTCATGCAGAAAATTATGCCACAGACAATGAGTATCAAGTTTTTATTTGTTTTTATTTTAAAAGTGGGGAAGGGAGGGATTTGGTTGTTATAATCCAAAGAACCTAACATTATTCTCTTATTCAAGCAAATTTGTGAAGCATAATCACTTGATAGGTAACCCTTACTTAGCAACAGCGGGTTTTGCTTTGGTTTTAGCCTTCTAGTTGGTAGTAAAGTAAAATAGCCTACTACTGTGCAGGCCATACTAAAGATCTGAATTTTATACGTAAAAAGAAGGTTCATACGTAAGAAGGGAATTTTCCGGAGGCAAAATAGTCATAAACTGATTTTATAGCATAAAAGATAGACCTAAAGTATGTTATACAGTACTTGGTTTTTAAAAACTCTAGAAAAACCCAATTTTATATGTAAAAAGACGGGTCGTACGCACGGAGGAAATTTTTCAGAGGTGTCAGTTAACAAACTAATTTTATAGCGCAAAAGATAGGCCTAAAGCATGTTTTACTGTAGGTTTTAAGAGGACTAAAAAAACTAAATTTTATATGTAAAAAGACCATTCATACTTACCGAGTGAATTATTCGGACGTGTGTCATTCGCACATGGATTTTTTTAGGGCAAAATAAATAAATTTTTTTTACGAGGCCAATTCGGATCTCAGGCGTCAGCCGATCACTTTTTTTTTTGGAAATTTGCGTCAACACAGAATGTGCTTCACGGCAGTGAATCACGTCATTGATTTGAAGGTGGCGATTATAAATTAGTTTTATCTTTGAATTATGTTACATATTGGAAGGAGGACAACTTAATAAACTAAATTTGTGAATAAATGAGAATAAAGGCATTGTGTTTTGTTAGACTGAATCCAGATCACGCACGTCAAGGATCAATCGTTAGGCTTAATATTTCCGAAATTTCCGTGATTACAAATGCTCCCGTGAATCGTTGGATTAAAAGTTGATTTTGTTAAATATATGAAGTTTTTACTTAAATCTTGGTTTTTCTGTGTCAAAAAATAAGTGGTTGAAACGTTGATTTCGTTAAAATTGAATAAGATTTTAGTTAAATTTGCCACTGAAAATCGATGATTTTTAATGGGTGGGCGTCAACAACAGTATATCACGATTTTTGACCTTCAAGCATTTTAGGGGACTGGGTGTTAGCATTAACTGGGCGTTTAATACGCAATTTACGGTACAAGAACACGTACAACAAACACTTTCATTAGTTTTCATAGGTTCGAGGCGCAACTCCTGTTTTTCCACCAATTTCGCAGGCCTGGAATTCTATTTTTACATTTCAGGACTTTACCAACCTTTCAAGGATAGTTCAAACCCTGATTAAAACCAAACAAAGATCTTGTTGCCTGAAGTCCAAACTTAGTTCTGCTCTCAGGAACTGCAGCGTTCCTATGCCATAAGCCACTTTCTCGGCCAATGTGTTCAGCCCATGTGAAAATTACAAATTTATTTTCTATTTGACACTGTTACAATAGGCTAAAGGGTCGGCCTTTGAACGTAGTGACGTCGTTCCACCAGGTAAAGGCGGCCAAGGTAGCTAGCTACTTAGCTGGAGAGTATCATGAAAATGTTATTGATGCATCTTTCTCTCTGTGAATGTGGATACTCATCCTTTTATTTTTAGTTTTTCTTTATCCCTGCACCTTTCCCTTACATTTTCCACAATTTGAATTTTGGGCGCTTTGGAATTTAACCTCAACATCACACAAATATTAAATCTGGGCCAATAACCTTTTTTCTACCAGAGTCGATCATTATACGAAACTGGCCGATACCAAATCCCGACCCGATTACCGATACCAAATCCCCCAATAACATTTCAAATTTGCTTTGTAATTTGTAAACAATAAACAACAACAGCTACTTGGGGTTTAAACCGTTGGAAAGGTGGTGAAAAAACGTTGAAAAAGGGATATTCCAACGTCAAAATCAGTCGACGAAATGTTAAAGTACCATAAATCGCGTATTAAACGCCCAGTTAATGCTAACGCCCAGCCCCCCCTAAAATGCTTGAAGGTCGAAAATCGTAATAAACTGTTGTTGACGCCCACCCCTTAAAAATAATCGATTTTCAGTGGGAAATTCAACTAAAATCCTATTCAATTTTAACGAAATCAACGTTTCATCCACTTAAATCTTGGTTTTTCTGTGTCAAAATTAGGTAAAAGTTTCATACATTTAACAAAATCAACTTCTAATCCAACATGATTCACGGGAGCATTTATAATCACGAAAAATTCGGAAATATTAGGCCTAACGATGGATCATTGATGTGCGTGATCTGGATTCAGTCTAGCAAAAAAACAATGCCTTTATTCTCATTTATTCACAAATTTAGTTTATTAAATTGTCCTCCTTCCAATATCTAACAGAATTCAAAGTTAAAACTAATTTATAATCACCACCAACCTTGAAAACAACGCGATTCACGGCCGTGAAGCACATTCTGTGTTGACGCAAATTTCCAAAAAAAAGTGATCTGGCTAACACCTGAAATCAGAATTTACCGCGTAACAAAAATTTTTTTTTTTTACATGATCATCCAGATCTCAGTCGTCAGCCGGATCACTTTTTTGGAAATTGGCGTCAACACAGAATGTGCTTCACGCCCGTGAATCGTGTTGTTGTTTTCAAGGTTGGTGCTGATTATAAATTAGTTTTAACTTTGAATTCTGTTAGATATTGGAAGACAATTTAATAAACTAAATTTGTGAATAAATGAGAAAAAAAAAGACAATGTGTTAATGCTAGACTGAGTCCAGATCACGTACGTCAATGATAAGCATAATCTTGTTTACGATCTTGTTCCGATCATGTTACCTAAAGTTTGTATGGTTAGAAATTAGTTTTAGCTACGAATTATGTTAAATTTTGGAGGAGAGCGTATACAAGAACCTAAATTTGTGAATAAATGAGAAAAAAAAGACATTGTGTTAATGCTAGATTGAATCCAGATCACGCACGCAAATGACTATATTATCGCCGACTTATCCGTGATAGAAAACTCCCTCCCTGGATAGAAATACGTTTAGAATATATATAATACTTGTTTTTAACGCCCACCCCCCAATTTTAGACAAATTAATTTTACAAGCCCATGGGCGTTTAATACACGATTTACGGTATCTTCAATTTGGTCTATTACCGATCTCTCTGGATTTTGTATACCAATCCCGATTTCTACCGATATTGCAAATGTCGTTAAGGAATTACGTGAGGCAATCGGTAATCGGGCTCGGCCCAGCCTTACAAATTGCTTTTAGTTGCTTATAGTTAACAGAAACATGTCTGCTAGTGAGGCCAAGAGAATTCAACAATCACAACAACAACAATCAATCTTTCAACAATCAATCTTCTAACAATCGGATGCCTTTAACAATTAGAAAAAGGCTTCGACATCTCGTTGTTGTTTGGATTTTGGCTCTTGCTATTGGTCCATTTTCTCACCCTGATGGTTCGTCAACCCCATGTCCGATTACGGATTTTTTTTTTGATAATCCTTGTCCAGCCTCCCATGCTACTGCATGCAAAGTGTGGCTTGGATAGTCCTTGTAGATTTGTGTGGTGCACGGTCTAAGATTATATTGAAGTGTCTTCATAGCGGAGCTTCGCTCCAATTAGGACATGTTTTTGTTGCCTTACCTCAAACGAAGACTGACACATGGGTGTGTTCCGCCTCCAAAGATGGGCATATCTGTGCCAATAAGCATTGTGATATCTTCAAAATTCCAAAGAACATTTCGGAGAAATTTATGGTCACTTGAGTAATGGCATTCTTCATCCTATAAAAATAAAATAATTAAAAAAAAAACACCATCCCTTGTGGGTTCTCTTGGAACTTGCAGGAGAGTTGAATTAAATACATCAAAATACCAGGGGTACCTGGTCAATTTTGGTTTCTATTGCCTAATCGAAAGTACCTGCAATTTCTAGCATTCCTTCTAATGTTATCTCCCCCAGAGAAGAACTTGTTGGCTTCCCGCTAACTCGGTAGCTGATCATGTGCGCATGCGTTACAGTCTTCCTATAAAAGCGCAGGGACCAGACTTGGCTTCATCTTTCACACCTCTTAATTGTTACTTTGGTAACTCGAGAGGGGAGGTAAGGTGGGTACAGGTAATGTATATTTTCGGTCAGGCAACAAAAACCAAAAATGACCAGGTGCCCCTGGTATTTTGATGTTTCTATATGCCAACAAAGACATACATTACCCGTAATTTCTAGCACTGCAGTAAACCTCGTCACCGATGGCAGTGGGACCATAGCAATAGGTGCCGTAGTACGAGCTGGCTGCCCCAGAATCAAATCCGAGCGGTCGATGAAGGACTCGTCAAACATTGTATATCTTCTTCCCATCTCCACAGTCTTCCTTGCTGTTTTTCTTCTTGAAAAGAAGGAAAGGAGTGAAAATGGAAATTTTCCTACGTTCGCTGTTGTCGAAAGATACAACGACCACCATGTAACAGCGGACGGCTGAGAAGCTTGTAACGCCCCCGATATCATTGGTTGACGAGTACTTCTTAGCATCAAGTTTTGGTAGTTATTACGACTTTTTACGTTAATAAGCACGGCAGGGCTACAGTCCCGGCATGGCATGGTGTCCTATCTATAGGCCT
Source organism: Lithobius niger (assembly GCA_023313725.1). Classification (NCBI taxonomy): domain Eukaryota; kingdom Metazoa; phylum Arthropoda; class Chilopoda; order Lithobiomorpha; family Lithobiidae; genus Lithobius; species Lithobius niger. The sequence continues at coordinate 8,316 of JAHWFP010245909.1, read as the reverse complement.
AACCTTAATGCTACCAGTATTTATCACTGCCACCAATGGTGGAATTATTTAACTGTTTAAACGAAGTATAAAGCTAAAATGGGCTACATAATAATTTACACTTAAAACAATTAATCGACTAGGGAACGAACCTGAAGTTTAAAACTCTTGGTTTTTATTTTAAAACATCAGAAAATGAATATAGAAAACACTTTTTTACATTTAGTTCACTAGTATTAGCTTTCAACAAGTTTGAAGACGCGCTTTGCTTGAATTTACAATTTAGTAATTCATAAACCAAGACCAACGAAGTGAAATACACTTATAATTTCGAGTAGAAAAAGACGTTTTTATATTGGGTTCCAATCCAGGAATACCCAGCAAGCTGAACCGCGTCCGCTAAGTTGCAACTATATGTGATAATTGTTTTTCACTAGGATCAAATCGTCCAACAGTTATTTTTCCTCGAATCCACGAAGATCAAACCGTCCCTTTGTTTACATTTAAGTTTGTTAAAATGAACAAAGAATGAACTTGGCTTTTTAGAAAGAGGTGCCTACTCTTACATTATGGAAGGCAGGGGGCCAGAAATGCCGACGGCTTGACAACCATAAATTCTACAAGCTAGAAGTTAGTTTAAGTAAACTATAAATTTAGAATTGGGGGGTCCTAAAGATATACTTTTAAGCTAAAACTAGTAACATACTAACCACTACCATTTTGCCCGGCATAGCAACCACGGACGTAACATCTCCACTCCTGACCGCCGTGACCCTTCTAGCTTGTGAGATCTGTGAGCTGAGCTGTTGGGGCTTTTTATCCTGGAGAGGGGGAAAGACACGGACGCTGAGGAGAGCTGCGGGGGACTGATTGGTAAAGGGCCAGGAGAACAATGGAAAAGTTGGTTTGGCAAATGATTTTGGCGCAGAGCCGGTTGATGGAGTAGAAACATGTAAAGATAGGCCAAATTGAGTTTTTAACTCATGAACTTTGGGAAAGGCCTTTACATTAAAATATTGACTATGGGTTGAATATTTACAGGAGTACTTTGTGAAATGGCTCATGTTAAAGCTTAGTAGTTTGGCTTGGGTAATGAATAAATCATAACTATTAAATTTAACAAGCTTTAATGGTAAACTGCAGTGTTACACACCACAACTAAGTTGGGGGGGCGGACGGAGTTTAATGCACAGACTGACTATGGGATGGCATTGTGAACAGATCTTTTAAAGATACCAGTTTAATTGAAGGAAAAAATAGTTGTCGCATTTGGATGGTCACAGTCGGAGTAGGGGCTGGAGATCTAAGCAAAATATTTACACTAAAAATTTGTGTCCAGTGATTGCCGATGTCGAATTGGTTCGGACTAATGGTAGCGTTCTGGAGCAAAAGATTATTAATAAAAGCATAAAATGAATAAAATAATCTAGCTTAGTGAATGCTATAACGCATTAGTTTAACTTTTAATTTAAAGACAGTTTTGGATCTTGGTGGAAATTTGTCATTAAGAGTTGCTGCAGACTAACACAATAAAAATATCGCCTATAAAATGTCGCTATCCACATGTATATGAGGTTAAGTACCAATTAAGGAAGCCCCTCCTAATTCACCACTAAGCTAGTGTCTTTGGGCTTTTTGCCCTAAATAAAGGTAAGTAAAACAAAGTACAAAGGTACAAGGATTTCAATAATGGCGGCCATGACGGACGAGCGCTGCGGCAAATTTGGAGTAAGTTTCAAATGGAGATTGTGCAGCTTCAGGATGGAATTTTGGGGTTTGGCTTTCCCGAAGATGTAGCTGTTGTATCAGGCTATTAAAGGGTTCCAAGTTTGGCCGTTTTAGTCCAATATTGATGAAATGGCAGAGGTTTGAAGACCGATGTCGTTTTGCGTTTTGGTGCGCTCAAGAAAAAAAAAATTATTCCCCGAGTTTTTTTTATATTTGGAGGTCAGGTATCCTCTCCAATCGTTTTTTTCGGCAGACCGACTTTAGATGCTCCCACAAGAGGGTTTTATTCAGGGTTGCTTAGAACTCCGAATAAAAGCTAAAAACAGAAAGGTTAGTGCACACAAGATATGCAAAAATCAAGACTGCCAAGCCATGTAGCAAGTAATAGAAAATAAATCCATATTAAGCGTTACTATAAGGAGATATCCATCTCAAATTATTTTCATTCAATCCAGAATGAGATAAACTGGGTTCCATTCATTTTAATCCAAAAATGAGATTGCACGGGGATACTTTTTCCTATCCCAGGATCCTTTTTACAAAAAAAATTCTTACACTGTTAAAAAAAATATTAACTTCGCCGTTTTGTACTTATGGGGAACCAACGTTTTCGTGGCTCAGAAAAATTTTTAAGTAAAAATAAAAGTTACAAGTTATAAACACTATTTCTGCTGCCATTAACTAAATGCTGTCCGCACTGCTTCGTACGGGAAAATCGTACAAGCATTCAGAAAATGGGGCAAAAGACATTTAAATAGAAACACTAACTTTGAATAAATAAAAGTACAAAGTTAATTTTTTGTACGATTTAACAGATAAATGAGGCCATCTACTGCTCTGGTAATATGTCCCTCACCGTTCAGCCTTTCCTCAAGTCTAGTTTTTGATTATCTTGGTAAACTGCGATAAAATCCAACGGGCGCATTACAATAAACCTAGACTGCGATAGTTGTTAGAAAATTGCACACTATGGGCACGCATAAAATGACCAGCTCTATTCACTGCTAAAACATACCACTAGAATGGTTTAAGGTTACCAAACAACTTGTTTACAGTTTGAAATTTGGCACTGAAGGGTTTTTAGGTATAACCCACAACTTAAAACATAATAATGCAACGCTGGAAGGTTTTATGTATAAAAACGCAGCAACCTTTTAACGACAAAGTTAACCTTTTGAACTCAGGGGTGAGACAGACATCGTAAAGAAGCTAGTCTTCACCAACAGATTTAAGAGGAGACCTCTGCTCAAAATATCAATGACTCAATGTGAATAAGTAGATTTGATCTTGTGCAAGATGCCTTGAAACATAATCTTAAACTAAGACTAAGATTGAAACTGTAAGGTACTTTTTCTAACTTAGAGGTGTTTAGGTAACGCCAAAGAACATTTTCTATTCGAAATTGTAAGTGTGAATTTTATTTTTGAAATTCGTCGCCGATAATTTATTCATGTAAATTAATTTTTGTCAGTAGCAACGTCAAAAAGCTACAGAAGTAGATGTCAGCCTTAAAGTAAAAACAAGGCCCATCAGCAACCCCGTGTCCAGCTGGAGCCAGGAAGCGGCAACCCTCCCTTCACAAGCCGTAAAGCAGCAGGCACGCCTTTGGAAAACAGATGTTTCCTTCAACCCCGGGAGAAGTCGGCCTCCAGCAGGACACGATTCTCCTAGAGTGAACCACTGGATCATTCAACTTGGATAACACAGTGACAGGGCTCAAATTTCAACTGGAAGTTGTAACGGCGGACGCTACGACGGCTTAGGTGCTTGTAACGCCCCCGGTTTCCCTGGTGTACGTGGAGTTTCAGCTTGAGGTTAATCGGTGTTAATGACGACTTTTTACGTTATTCAACACAGCATGGACACTGTCCCAGCATGGGGGATGAAGCGCCGGTCCTAATTAAAGGGGCCTAACCTTAAACTGTCGGTATCGCTGCCACCAACGGTGGATTTAACTGTTTAACTAGCTAAAATCTAAAAATGGGCTACATATTTAATTTTACACTAAAATACAATTAATCAAGTCTAGCAAACGACTGAAGCTTAAAACTCCTGGTTTTATTTTTGCGACAGAGAATGAAAACACTTTTACATTATAGTTTGCTTCGAAAGCTTTTGAATACCAATTATTTAAATAGGCAACAAGTTTACATTTACATAAAGTAGCAAGTTTGAATATACACTTAGTATTTCATAAATTCAGACAAACACCCTTGGTTTGAATAAAGTTTTAAATTTTCACATTAGAAAAAGTAAATCATGAGTGCTCCCGGAGACACCCGCAAGACTAAACAGCCGCAACTGATAGTAGTCTATCTGACAGTATGTTTCAACATGATCAACCGTCCACAGTTATGTTTCTAAGTTTTCCAAGCACAAAAAGATCAACCTCCCTTAGTTCCCTCGAGAACTGTTCTAAGTAATAAAAAGCCCGGCAATTTTACACTTAGGCATCAGTTTGTTTCAATTTGCCTTCCACAAAGATCAAACCGTCATTTAGTTTAGATTAAAAATCCATTTAAAATAAACTGGAAAAATTTGGTTTTTAGGAAGAGAACCACTCTGACGTTATGGGGTGAAAGAAACCTAAGATGCCGCTACAGGCGTCACCACCATAATTTTCCCTAGCTAGAGAGTTAAGTTAAGTTTTAAACTAAAATTTAGAATATGGGGGTCCTAAATTAAACTTTCAAAAGCTAAACTACAACATACGAACCACTACCATCGTGCCCGGCATGGCATTCTCCGGACATGGCGTCTCCACTCCCGACTGGCGTGACCGGTCTCTAGCTTGAGATCTGTGAGCTGTGCTAACTATGCATTCTGGGGCTGGGGTTTTATGCACATTACCGGAAGTAAGCGCGGACTCGCGGGGTAGCTACGGGGGTCTGATTGGCTGAGGGCCTCGAGAACAATGGAAAGTGGGAGGAGAAGTCGGATGAACAAAGGAACTGGGTGCAGAGCCGTTTGAAGGAGTAGGAACATGTAAAACGGAAAAAGATCGGCCTGTTTTGAGTTTCACTCAATTGAACTTTCGGAAATGGGCCTTATTTTGTATTATTGGCTACGGATTGAATATTTACATGTTTGCAACGTGATTAGGCTCTTGTTAAAGCTTATTACTTGGCTTTGGGTAATGTCTAGAACATTACTATTAAATTAAACAAGCTTTAACGGTAAACTGTAGTGTTAAACACCACAACTAGTTTTGGCTGGGGAGGGGGGCAAAATGGGGATTTCGAAGTTTTTGCACAGTTTGACTTTGGTTTTGGATTTGGTTTGAAAAGATCTTTTTAAGAATTCTTTTAGTGTTTAATAGTAGATCAAGCTATTCGTAGGTTTCGGTGGGTCACAGTCAGGTCCAGAGGAGAACTAAAATAAACATATATACACTGAAAAATTCGTGTCCGGTAGAATGCCAGGTCGTAATGCGTTTATACGTTTGGACCTATGGTAGCGTTTCTGGGGGTAAAAGAATATAAATAAAGTATAAATGCGGTTAAATACATTAGCCTAATTGAATGCTATAACGCATTAAGTTACAGAGAACATTTAACGTTTAATAGTTTAAAGTTAAAATTCGATCGTTGTGGAAATTTTCCATATGGATTGCGGCCGACAAACACAATAAAAAATATCACACATCAAAATGGTTGTCTGTACAAACCTCATACAATACACTAAGCTAATATGTTTGGGCTTTTTGCCCTAAAAGAAAAGAATAAAATGAAGATACAGAAATACAGAATTTTATAATGGCGGCCATGCTGAAAGTGCGATGTAGTTGGTTTGGGTCAATCTTCAAATGTAGTTTCAATGGTCTTCAAGGAAGAAAGTCCGGATTTGGGCTTGCTCAAGAGTCTTGTATTTTGACAGGCTATTAAACGTTGAAGAGTTTGTGGAAATCGGACCATTATTGCAAAAACGGCCAGATATGCCTCGGCGAGGCATTTGGGTGCCTCGAGAAAAAAAATTTCATTTTTGAAAAACAGGCGTTTTTCGCTGGCGCTCGTTTACACGCCCCCAAACGCAGGATTTTACTCGGGGTTCCTGAGAACTCGGAATAAAAGCTATAATAAAGGGGTTAGTGCACTCAAGATATGCAGAAAACAAGACCGCCAAAAATAAGCAAAATTGACATGAAATAAAATACACTGTTTACATAAATGTTGACTTCGCCGTTTTGTCTTTTTGGGGGACCAACGTTTTTGTGGCTAAGAGAACTTTAAGTAAAATAAAAGTTACAATTTAAAATTACTGTTTTTGCAGCCATTAACTAAATACTGTCCGCGCTGCGGGTTGCAGGAATATCGTACAAGTATTTGAAAATGGGACAAAAGGACATTTATCATGAAACACACTAGTTTTAAAGTGAAAGTACAAAGTTAGGGTTTTTGTAAAAGAATACTGTCAAATGAGGCGTCCCGCCACTTAATCGTTCGTACAAGTCCGGATTATGTCCAATTGCCGCGTCTTTTTTTTCTGTGTGACGGCCAAAAACACCTTGCCGTCCACCCTCAACCTAGGCTGCGATAGCGGTTAGAAGAGAATATTCTGTGAACACGTGATAGAACACCGGCTCTATTTAACAGCAAATAATACCACTAGAATGGTTTTAGGTTACCAAACAACTTGTTTACATAGGCAATTTGACACTGAAGGATTTTGAGATAAGACCCATAACTTAAACATAATAATACAACACTGGGAGGTTTGAGGATAAAAACGCAACAACCTTTTAACGACAGGGTTGACCTTTCGCACTCAGAGGTGAGACAGATAGTTTTTTTGGGAAGAAAACCATTTCGTATAAAACTTAAAGAAGAGCCAACCGGGGACAAGTTGCAGCTCCCGTAGAATATTCCTAATGAATATTTAATTAGTGTCGTTACAATCTTTGTCAATATTCTCCCACACAGGGAGACGTTGATAGTGACAAAAGGAGTAAAGCATAGGCACTTAAAATTTAGGTGTGAAGGCCAAAACGGGAATTAACTGAGAGTTACTTCAGGATGAGCTCTCAACTGACCAAAATGACAAAATTAAAAATGCAGGTAAAAATAATTTTCAGTCAATTTGTACTGAAACGAAACGTTTAACAATTAAATGTTTAACGAAAACACTGCCTTGATGCAGCAACAATCACTAGATGCTTTCCAGGTTTGTCCAGCAGATTCTGAAGTTTTAAAATTTAAAATTCAGCAAATACACTATTTTTAGGTTTGGTTGCTCCTAGATGGAGCCACGGTTGTAGCGACAAACTACACATTGTTTAAAGAAAACATGCACGGGAAATTTACTTTGTTAGATTTCCGGTTTACTTGCAACAAGAAAAACTCTAATTTAGAGAAAACTACTTTAGGTTAGGTATTAAACCTTCGTTTTATTGGAAACACCAATTCAGTGCTAGAGCCATAATAAATGCATTTATTTCCACCCTAGACTGACCTAGAATTCACACTAAAACATCGGTCCTACTTTTAACAAAAAAAAAGGACTGGGAAAAAAACTATGTTTAAGTTTATTTATTCGCTTAATACACTGACTTTAAATTAGATTAAAATTCAGGCAACTTTACTTTACCAAACTCTGGGAAAAAATCAAAGCTTATAGGGGGAACACTTTTACTACCAACCTTTAAATTTCTTGTTTCCAACTTAAGATTGGGGGAAATTAACTCACGTAACTTAAGCCATTCGTCAAAGCTAAACTCGCTAACTTTGGGTTTATCTGACATGACTAAACTTTTGTTTATATCACTAGCTGACAAACTTCGTTTTATTTTGCCTGTAAGAGGCAGCTTCAACGTATTTTCCGTTGATTGTTTACGCCAACAAAGATGGCGACAGTCCATCCTTTGGTCAAGGGAGGGGACTTGGGTCTCATTATCACGTAATGGGTTGACCTCCGAAGTTTTTAGCAGACCCCTTTCGTCTGCGCTTGAGGACTTAACGACGATAGGCGAAAGCACTGTGGGGGTTTGGGGCTTGACCAATCCCGCGGGGCTGGTTTGATTACGGGGCCTTCTACGTTTCTTTGATTGACGTGGGCCGGTTCTGACGGGGGGCGTAGCCACCTCGGCTGGCACGGGAGAAAAATCACGGGGCGTGGCGATTACTGGTCTGCGCTGTTTGGTTAATGATTCTAATCCTGTCACGCCCAAAACGACATCGTAGAACGAATTGTTGACCGGTGTAATACACGCTACTGTTTTTACCACTGTGCCATCATCTAACTTTAGATTTAGATTTACTTGATCTAAGGTAAAAACTTGCTTACACAAGGCAGTTTGACATTTAACCTTACGTTTTAAGCGTGGCCAATTTCTGGCGAGCTTGGCGCTAACTAGCGAAACTGTGCTTCCGGAGTCGCATAAAATATTAATTTTATTTTTCCCTATGCTACCGGACAAAGTACTAGCCTTAAGAATTTTACTGGCATTTTTCCCCACTGGGAAACATGCGTTTACTTGCTGGGGTTTCGAGTTAAGCTCGGGGCATTTACTACGAAAATGTTGGGGAGAATCACACACGTAGCAGCGCCTAACTCGATCTTGATTTATGTTAGTTTTTTCACTAGCACTAAAGTTTATGGCAGGGTTCCCTCCAG
>JAHWFP010245908.1:0-13407 GCA_023313725.1 Lithobius niger | reverse complement strand
TAACTTTACAGCACAACAAAAAAAGTTCTTAAAAAGAACACTAAAAGACACGTCTTCCGTGTAGAAAGATTAAATCCACCCTCCCCCCCCCCCACCACCCATCTCTTTCGACTTCCCCCACACCCGATCCTTGTAGTCCTTCCGTCTTCCGTCTTTTCACCATTTCCGGCAATAGTTAAAATAGTTAAAATAAAGTTTGTTTAAAAAATAGCTTATCATAGCCCAGAGATAAACAATTTTCTTCTATCTTTTGACTTTTTCATTCGAGAAAAAGTTAATCAGTTTAACTAAATAGATTCCTTGGAAACACTATCTTCTCATGAGTATTTGCAGCGTCTTTCTTCAAAATTGGTACGTCTTGGTTAAGCAAGAGGGATCTTGGTTCCGACAAGAAATTTGGTGAAAGCCACTTTGGCTCTGATATCACAACTTTCTGTAACATATATGGGTCCCTTGACCGTGATGGGTCCCTTGACCGTATGGGTGTTTTGTACGGCTCTTAATTACTAGTTGATCTTCATTATTAGTTGTTGAGTTTGTTATTAATATTTAGAATCATATAAGTCATTTAAGTGATAAACCCACCGACCACAAGAGCAGATGCCTGCGTGTGGATTGGGGCCGCACAAACATGTAAATCAAACAAACACAAAGGAAATATATTTCCTATAATCAGAACTAGGGTGTACATGAGAGAAATTGTTTAAGAAAAAATTTACATATATGTTTAACAATGAAATAGCAACAGTGAAAACAGAAAGACAAGTTAGGAACATTGTTGTTTAATTGGGGGCAACGGCAAAAAAAAAATTGCCTAACGCAAACCCGAAAAAATATTACCCTAGCTTACATTTTATTTTTGATATGCAACTGTTTTTGAGGTAAACAAACCTGCCATAAGAATTCCTAGCGCACCAGAGCACTACTGCAAAGCACCAATCAACTCTGCAGAAACACTTCAGACAACGCAACAGCAAAAACAAACAGAAAGCCGATATGGCTTTAAAAAAAAATAGCTGATCGGTGTTCTGGACTATTCTGCCAACCAGACGGGATACACGCCTTCGGTGACAAACACACGAGACAGCAAACCATCCCCATATTTTAGTCGGTGCATCAAACACCACCCGTGTGCTGAAGGTCATATTGTTTTTTTTTATATAACTGCTAGCGTAGCTGGGCTGGCGATTCTAGTCCACTCGTAGGGCGCGTTTACGCAGCGACTCGCCTTTGCATTCTCGCAGCTAGAACTCAATCACGATGGCAAAGGTGGCATTGCCATGGTAACAACGCTAAATGGATTAGCTAAATCCGACATCGTTTGAGTAAATACTTGCAGGCTTATAATCCGTGCCAATATTATAAAGAATTCTTCATGACGAAACAATTTTCCCAAACGCTTCTGAACTCACGTTATTTGTTGTTTTCGTTGCGAGGCGGCAGACATAAAACCGCCACCATGTTGGAATTTGAGGTGATTTCTAGCTTCTAGCTGCGAGAATGTAAAAGCGAGTAGTTGCGTAAACCCGGCCTAAAAGCGGTTGTCCACTTTGTTTAGTGAATACTCGCTAACACAAATTAAACAACCAAAATATTAGACTTAATGTAACAACATGCAAATGTAGGCCTAATGACACGTGATGCCATCTAGTAGAGTTCTGACTAATAACGTAATTAAGTAGCATGTGGGAAAATATAACCATGATACCAAATCTATTCCACTCATTCACCCTTGACTATCTGGAGTCAGTATGTAAAACGAGACAGTACAAAGCTTTTTACGTGACTTTGTTAGTGACAGCATCTATGCTTGTTGTAAACTTGTGGTAAAACTGGCTTGTTATAGAATGTCAAACTTCACAACAATAAAACAATCAGGGGCAGCGACTTGTACCTAGTCGCAACCGGACATCTGTGCACATCCTCCAGTAACGCCTCTTTTGGGCCACTTCCGCTTTATACTTCCGGTTTTTTATTCCTTTTAACTGTTTGGATGCTGAATCTAAAGGTGAAAATCGTTCGTATCTATCTGGTACCGTTCCATAAATAATGGGATAGCTTGTCAGCCACTTCCGGCCACTTCCGGCCACTTGCGGGCCACTTCCGCTTCATACTTCTGTTTTTTTTTTTTTTTTCATTCTTGTAATTAATTGTTGGACGATAAATGGTGAAAACCGTTTGTCTCTTTCTGGTACCCTTCCATAGGCGATGGGCTCACTTCTCTGCCACTTCCGGTCACTATTGGGTCACTTGTACTTCACACTTCTGTTTTTTTTTTTATATTTATTGTTTTTAACTAAATTTTGGACACTGAAATTAATATCGAATACCGTTTGTCTCTATCGTACCAATCCTAGGAAGATGGGCTCACTTGACGGCCACTTCCGGTCACTTGTTGGCCGCTTCAGCTTCATACTTCTGGGGTTTTTTTTAAATTTATTTTGCGTAATTTCTAGACGGTGGCTTTTATGCCGAAAACAATTTGTCTGGTATCTGGTACCGTTGCAAAGATGATTTGCTCATTTGTGGGCCACTTCCACTTCATACGTCTGTTCTTTTTTTTTATTTATTGGATGCTGAATGTAATGGTAGACACCATTTGTCTCTATCTGGTACCGTTCATAGATGGTGGGCTCACTTTGGCTTTATACTACTTTTTATTTTTTATGCCGTTTAAGCAGTAATTTTTGAACACCGAACCTAATAGTGAAAACTGTTGTATTTGGACAAAGTAGTTGCAGCATTTTCCCAGCTGTCACAGTAGAGAAGACTAAAGCAACTGGAACGACATTCGTGATAACACTGGTCTGTATCGAGGCCTTCCAAAAATATCATAGATCCTGACACCGGACTATCTGAAGCGGATAAACGAATAAACGAAAATGCCTGTCCTGTATCGAGCAATGCACGCTAATTATAGGTATTGAACCTACAACGTAGTTCAACAAATTAAAAATCAGGTTTAACTAATTATGCTTTTCTTTTAACTTCTGACACTTAAACGAAACATTTTCCAATAAATAGTTTTGTACGTCTGACATAAGATACTTTAAAAAATACCAGTTGTATCGGAATAGCAAGAGCAGATGAGAAAAACAGATGAGACTACCGTATTTTGAAAGTGTTGCACTGACCCCAAACTAGAAAGGCATTGCGATGGCATTGCTTTTTTGACGGAAACACATCATGATCAGCATCAGATTGGTTCGATCGTTCACCCCATGAAGTTCACGGCACAATGTTCAATGTCACAGAAAATAAAAACATTTTATTTCAGTGCATGAGTTATTTTCTTGGTGAGAGAAAAAAGATTTTTTTTCAGGAAATTAAAAATCTGTACACCCGCTTTTACTGTTGTATTGGAACACAAAACTGCTGTTGTATAGCACATCCAGCAAGCACGGTCGAGATACCAATTCTGGTCAATGTTTATTTTCAAATGTGGAAATTTCCTGAACAATTAATAGCTGACGGGAAGGGGTATGTTGGTAAAAAAAATTAAAATAGCTGGTTTAGCTGAAGTTCAGAAGTCCGTGCATCCAAAAAGTTACACTGTCATTTAAACTAAATAGTTAAAATAAAGTTTATTTAAAACATAACTTTTTTTTTTCAGCCCCAAGATAATCAATTTTCTTCATCTTTGACTTTTTTATTGCAGAAAAAGTTTATCAGTTTAACTAAATAGATTCCTTGGCAACATTATCTTCTCATGAGTATTTGTAGCGTCTTTCTTCAAAATTGGGACGTCTTGGTTAAGAAGAAATTTGGTGAAAGCCACTTTGGCTCTGATATCACCACTTTCTATTGCGAACACGTAATGGATCCTAGTTGGTTACCTAGTGGGTGTTTTATACGGCTTTTAATTTCTAGTTGATCTTTATTATTTTAGCATTGTTGTCTGACTGGGGTAAACCGCAAAAAAAAAATTGTGTAACACAAACTTAAAAAAAAACTATCCTAGCTCACATTTTATTTTTGATAAGCAACTGATTTTGCGGTAAACAAACCTCGCATAAGCTTTCCTTGAGCACCAGAACACTATTGCAAAGGACCAATCACCATGCGGAAAAACTTCAGACAACGCAACAGCAAAAACAAACAGAATGTCGATCCGACTTTAAAAATTAACAAGCGAACCTAGTCGAAGCTAGTCTTCTGTACACTTTTGTTACTTCCGGATATGTTAAGGTGCAGACGTCGATTACAAACTGCAACAGCGACCTATATTACATAATCTAAAAACAGTAACCAGCACAACTGCCGGTTATAAATGTGATAGCTTTTAGGCCTATTTTAAATTTTAGGCATAATTGTCAGATTTTAGGCAATTTTATCATGCCGCGTCTACATACAGTATATATGTGTTTGAAGTCCTGACTCCAGCAGAGCTAAAACAGTTAATATCTCCGTACCTATTGAATATTTTTCGACCAAACTTGGCCAGATAGCAGATAATTATGAAAGGTACCAAACATTTGGTATTAGTACCAAAAATTATGCAATTCTGTGTAAGAATAAAAGTAGGGAGCCACATGTAAATTTGACAAATGAAAAGTTATCAAATTTCGTGTGGCTCCCTACTTTTATTCTTACGTTGAATTGTATAATTTTTGGTATAAAAATACCTTCCCTAATTATTATATATAATTACATACTGGCCAAGTTTGGTCGAAAAATATTGAATAAAAACGGAGATATTAATTGTTATTGTTCTTGTTCTGCCACAGTTTCAGAAAAAAACTACTGCACTTACCTAAAATCTGAAACATGTCCTAAGCCAGAAATTTCCTTCTCCTTCATCCTCAAAGAAATCGCCTTTTCAATTGTTCGAGCCATTGCGCAGTTATGGACCTTGAACATAAGTTTTACTGTTTTACATTGTTTTAAACATTGTTTGTAACAATACCTATCAGCAAACGCCAGCCGCATGGCATAGACTGGAGAATAAAGAAATGATAACCGCGCTTGTGAGCCAACAATTATTCACCGGCACCCACATATTATTACACCTTTGGTGTAAATTTAAAGCAACGGAATTCCAGTTTATCCCGTTTGTTGTCCACATTACTGTGTGCCGTAAAAAAGGTAGACGGATACAAACACATGCGTGAAGTGTGCCGTAAAAAGGGGGTTATGATTGAATTTTCACTTTACTTGTTAAAACGTACACGGATAAAAATGTAGAATTTCTAATTTAAATAATCAAATTTACAATTCAGAAAATTGCATCTGTTTAAGTGCTATTGTGCTTTAAGAATCGCAGCACTTAAAACGTGTAATTTTCTCAATTGTACAGTTGATTATTTAAATTAAAAATCATAAAGTTTTAAAAATCCGTGTGCATTTTAACGAGTAAAGTGAACCTTCAATCATATAACCCCCTTTTTTTACGGCACACTTGACGCCTTTGTTTATAATCGCGTTTTATGCGTTGTGCTTTTTAGTGTTTTATTTATTTTTTAAAATTCAGTCTTGGTATGCTCAAACGTAAAAACGTCTGTAAACATAGCTAAATTATCGGGAAAAATAAAAAGTATTGCCAGAGAAATGGTCTACTAGAATTGCCCCTCTTGCATTTTGTTGCCATGGTTTTGGCTGGGAGCGCAACAAATTACCAAAACATCTCAAAGCCACGCACCACAGTTGTTTGCCACGACGCGCGTATCACGTGACTGGGCCAGTCCACTCAGATGGCCAAAGATCCGCTATTCTCATTCGTCAATGGTTAACTCATGATGACATCACGGCAAACAGCCATGGCTCGTGGTATAGACACACTCACTACGTTTACCTGACCACTTCGAAGCGCTTCAAATGGAAGTGAATCGCTTCCGTGTCGCCTCCGTGGGTCTTGTAAACACCCGTTCTTGGCGCTTTCCCAATCTGGCGAAACAGAATTCGAAACGCTTCACAGACCTGGATCGGACGTCTGAAGCGCATCGTCTTTATTCATGTAAACACTTGCATTCGCATCGAGGCATTGGAGAACGCCTAGTAAAGATAGAAGGTTTTGATTTCGATGTATGATTTCGATTTTCGATTTACGAAGTTATTTGATTTACGATGTTTAGTTTTATGATGTTTAGGACGTTTTTCCTATATTTGGCGTAGTAATGCTAGCCCCCGTCACATTTCGTCAACCAAACTGGAATTTAGTTTCCTTCAGGGCAGGTGTTTCGTATTAGGCCTAAATGGCATTGTAATATCGCTGGTATACCACGTTAAACGTATCCTGACCTGAAAGCATCTTCGTGTTTCTGTACAAGTCGGACGATTGACGTAAGTGACTTCGTAACTACTCCAAACGCTGCCGAGAAGCAGATTTATGTTTCCGTAAAATTCCGACGATTAACGAAAGTGACGTCATTTCCGTAATACGTGCATAATGAGAAATAAAGAGAAATCGCGTCCACTAAGTAAGGCATCCTGTATAGCTTTATAGTTTTTTTTGTCGGTGACCATTCAGAAACGAGTAATGTTTCGGTCTGTATAATTACTGAAGCAGAATGCTCTATTGGTCGTTTCGCCGTGGTATTTTCAGTTTAAGTCGGAATGTTCTCGGTTTTCGGAAAGAAAAGAAAAATTCGCGTGAGAACTCCTTCGAGCCCAGCTTTATTTGCTCCATGTATTACAAATTATTGCAATTAGTGGTTACGATTAAATCCAGAAAGGTCAAAAGAGAACTGCCAGCAAACCAATCACCCAATGGGTGGATTTCCAATGAATGAGCAAGCGAAGCGAGCGAAATTCAATGCTCGTCTACATACAGCCGGCACAGAAGAGCAACATGTTATGCCAAAGTGTCAGTAATTACAACACAAAAACGAATTCGATTAATGTCTAAGGTAAGGTTTTGTTAAAACCGAAACCAAAACAAGAAAGGGACACGAATAAGCTTTCCTGAAATGTTTCATATAATGCAACGTTGCTGTGCTGCAGTGTTTATTCCGCGTGAAACATTACTGCTGTATTGAAACATTAGATACATTAAAACCATGCAACCGCCCAAAATCACTGTTAAAAAAGGGAAAGAAACGATTGGTTTTTAAAGTTTTATTTCGATTTATTTAGTACACGGTTCAATTTTAGTTAAAATTTTCAAAAATGTTGACGTCAAAATACAAAGGAATAGTGGGCTATTCCTTGCGTTAAGATTATCGATTTTTTTGTGTGTGGGTATTGTATCATTTAACGCCGGTTAACTTTGGATTAACGAAAATCAGATAAATGCACATTCACACAAATCTCACTCAATCCCCTGCTCTTTTAACCTTATTTTTCAGTATTCTTCAGTTAGGTAATCTCCGTTCCTATTGTTGATATATGAATAGATTTTTTTGTGGTTAAACAGCCGTGCAGCAATACGAGGCAAGTAGACACCAATAATTACCTTGTTTCCCGTGTGTAACAGTCAAAACGGTAAAACATTTGAATACCGCAGCAAGGTTTCCCATGGACTAAACACTTAAGCAACACTTCGGAATCTGACACACTATCGGAACTTCGTCTTTTATTCCTCTTTTAACTTCGGTTCAGATAAGTCTTACCATGACTTAAACGTCACACGAGTTCGTTTTTGTTTAAAAGCTTTATTTATGAACTGAAACATTAGGAACAGATATATGCACATTGCACATCCTCGTCATCTGCTTGATATGAATTCTCATTTTCCTGCAGATGAAGTGCTACTCTAGTTTCCGACAGGTATGTGACAAGTTTGGGCTTTGGTTATTTGGTCGCCTGAAGAAATCTTAACTAAGCTTGTTCCAGCCATTTTTTTATTTTATTTTGAGGGATTTGGTACAATGGTTGGGGAGGAGAGCATGCTGGGAGTGAGTGTATTAAAAATGTTTGTTACGGTAACTTATCCAAGTTAAAAGTACAAAAGACATCTAGGAAGCTAAAGGAAAAAGGTGTCATTACTACTTAATACACCAGCAAAACAGTAACAACAGGAATTTGCTTGACATATTAACAAGTGGTACGTCAGCCATGGAATGACTGTATTAGGGAATACCTGTATTTCGTGAGAGGAAGAAAAAAAAACGGAGTCCAGAGATGGGAGACCAGTAGTGGGGGGGGGGGGGAGGAGCAGGGGGCATCACCTCATTTTCTTCCCCTTTATTGTCCCTGCCTCTTCCCACGACCACTGGTTTCCCACCTCCTGATTCCATTTTTTTCTCCCTCTCACGAAATACCGCCATTGCTCAAGACATTTCAAAGCTCACATTCCCACGATGTCATGCAATTTCCTGTTGTTACTGTTTTTCCGGTATGAGTATTAAGTATTTATGAAACCTTTTTCGTTTAGCTTCCGAGATGTTTTTTGAACTTTTAACTTTGGAACATTATTGCATCAAAAAACTTTTATTTTAAATACATTCTCTTCCGGCTTGCCATAGGAACACGGCGGGCAATACACTTCCTGCTCCGTGGCTTGGTCGACATAAGCTTGAAAACGTTTGCGTTCTTCGCTTATAAAAATGTAATGCTGTTAACTTCTATAAATACCATGAATTGTAAATGTAAACATACAACCAATGTTGTGTGGTTTTTATCAGCCCTGACAAGGAAGAAGGTGCAGCTTACAGCTCAGAAATATAACTGTATTACAATACGTATTCTGAGACTAGCTTATTTCTCAGATTAATTGATTAGTTTATTGAGCTTACAATGGGCTTCAAACAATGCCTGAAACATGTTCAGTCATAGATAATAGTATGGCACACAAACAAGGGAAATGTGTGAATATGTGAATATCTGAACATGTTGCAGTATTCACAAAGAATGTTGATTTTAAAAATACTATAGCGGAGTCGCTTGCTTCGGTCGCTCATTCCGCGTGGTCTCGCTGCGCTCGAGGAGATTTCTTGCTGCAACACTTATGATACAGACAGACCTTCCACATAAAAAACGATCAAGCAAATTATAAGAGTGTAGTATGCAATATCGGTTATCTCGAGAGAAGGTCAATATTATTTTTTTACGTCCAAGCAGTCAAGCAAAAAGATCAAGCAATTTATCAGAAAAGCGCTGTTTCTGAAGACAAACGCTGATTTTCGTTCGTTTCGCTCACTCAATCAGCGCAGACATTTCCTCAGAAACGTGACTGAATCAATGTAACTACCAAGAACCACTCATCATTTGTAAGTTGCGTTAGTATACACTTTATATGGGTTTTCTTGTTTTACTTATTTTAGGAATATTGTTCTTTACGTCCTGCTCAGTACAGATTTTTCCATGGGCGTCTTATCACTTCACTTTCTGATGTTCCCTCACTTGGAGGAACATCTGCAGAACGTCAGATGTAATCTACGAAGGTGAGAGGTGAACGATTGATAGAGCAAAGCGAGACACACATTGAAAAGGATTACTTTATGTGGAAATCGCTCGTTTTGCTCGCTCAATCCATGAGCCTCCGTGCCTCAGAAACACGAATGTTTAACAACCTTTAAAAACCAAATCTATTGTTAGTTAATAGATCAAGTTAGTTAATACAAAAACCGATTTTAAGATCTGTATGTGGTATGTTGCAAAATACGTTGTCCTTTTAGGTTATTTTTTCGGCTCATTTGGCCGCGTCTCGCTGCGCTCCAGATCATTTCCCTTTGCTCGTGGAGGTTTTCATGAACAAACTATGACGTCATAAACAAACATCATGAGGCTTTAAAAAAAAAACTTTGACGTTACTTTTTCAGGGTTTTTCGCGTATTGAGGGTCATAAATAAAGTTATAGCGATGAAAATAGGCCTATATGCTGTGCGCAATTTAATTATATTTCGTTTGATCCTACTCCCATCTTTGTACGTGCTTTGGTTCCGGAGGAGTAGAGGTACAAATACACAAACAAACACACACGCACATCGTACGTTCTTAATGGTATAGATAATGAAAAAGTCAAATTTCTTTTAAAAAATACGGTAGCAGTATTCACAAAATAAGTTCGTTTTCAGAGCAGTATTTACCTTTTCTACAATTTCTATCTGGCCAATTAAGAAAATTTTCGGAGTTACTGGGGATAGGAGGGAAGAAGACGTGTATTGGTTTCTCATTTTTCCACACTGTGTAGTTTTTGTATCCCGCAGTTCTTAGGCGTTTGTGATCCGAAGTTCGGGCTTTCCGTTAGTTTAAGTATAAACCCACAAACACAGAGAAAACAAACCAGTTAAGCCCAAATTAAGCTGTGAAAGAGAAAAATCCTGAGCAAAACTCGTTTTTTGATGAATAGTAATGTGTGAGGAAAGACTTTCCAAACATCCTTCAAAAACTACTATTTACGTTCTGGGCCAAGATTACTATACCAATCGAACGGAAACTATATCGAGCAACGTGCACTATAACACTAAATGAAATTCCAATCTATTCATAAAATTAAAATACAAGTTATACTAATTCTGCTTTTCTCTTAACTATGTATACTTTAAACTGAATATTCTCCAATTGCAGGTTACGAAAACATCCTCCAGAAAGTCAGTCGCATCCTAATATTTCAAGAGCTCGTAACAAAAGAGAAGAAAACCGTTGTCTTGAAAGTGTTGCAGCATAAGTGTTGCGAGTCAGGTTTGGGCACCGACTTTACTTAAGGATATTGACCGTCTCGAATCTGTCCAGCGGCGCTTCACAAAATCTCTACCAGGTATGAGAAATTTTTCATACGATCAGTGGCTGAAAATTCTACAGTTGGATTCTTTAGAACTCCGCAGACTAAAGGCAGACGTTGTTCTGACGTACAAAATTGTCCATAATCTTCTCCCAATAACCATACCTTTTTTTGAGGTTAGTAGTGTGACAATAAATGAGGTCACGGATTTAAGCTAGCCCCAAAATTTAAATTAAACTGTAGGAAATCATTTTTTTGTGTTCGAACTGTTCCTGTCTGGAACACACCGAGCGACGACATTGTTTCCGCCCCGTCTGTAAATATTTTCAAGAGGCGTTTGAACGTGTGTTGCCTAAAACGACACCTATTGCGTCCCAATTTTTATCCATAAGTAGGAATGATCTGTATTTTTGTGGTTTTATTATTATTATTTTATTATTTTTTATTTTTGACGATAGTCAATTTTGTCTTGAATTGGTAAATGTGTAATTTGATATTTGTACTTTTCCTAAAGCACACACTAACGGTAATTGTCCAGTTTAATTTTGTGTAAGTTTAAATAAAACTGCCCTTGAGGTCGGTCACCTCCATTCTCCTTTATTCAAGATTTCGTTCTTTTTAATCCACATTTCTTCCCTCAAGAAATCATGAATATTTTTTATAATTTTCATTTTTTTAAAGAATGGCGTGCTGTTAGTGGTCCACCCCGACCCTTGCATGTCCGCTTTGCTCTTTTAAATGGAGCAAAGAAAGTCATTTTTTTATTATTATTATAACCAAAATAAACGAGTACTCTTTTTTAAACGGAAATCCGGATTGATTACTCAATCCACCAAGAAGCTAGGCTATTTAAACCAAAGAAATGAATATGTCGGTTTGGCACAAGACTTGTTTATTCGCCGGAGGAAAAATATGTTTTTCTTTCGTGTTTTTTTCCGGAAATTAAAAATCGGGCCACTTAGTTTTACGGTCGTAGAGGAAAACAAAATGAAGTAGCGTCATAAAAGCAAGCACGACTCAAATAGTAGACCTTATCAGAAATTAATTTTTAATATGGAAAGAAACGGAATTGCTAACATCAGAAGGGAAGGAGCATTGGCAAATTAAACATTCCAAAAATGCTTTTATTTTCTAAAGTTCAGAAGTCCATACAGGCAATAAGGCACAGCTCCCAATGACCCTACAATGATTTTTTTGAAGGGATGAATAAAGTATTATCGTATCTTAGTCATGTTGGGGGGGCGGGGTGTAATTTTAAGGCACACAACTTAACGTTATCGAACGCTGGACCGAGTTCAACATCAAGGTTTGGCTGAGTGGTAGTGATTTTAGTAAACGAATCGTTCCTGAACTAAGCAATTCGCTCGCCACTAAGCAACGGTAAAGCAAGCCCCCCCCCCCCCAAAAAAAAAAAGTTGGTTCACTGATCAAGGATATTCATTGTTAACAAACGAGCAAATGTTATACATGTTGTTAGCCTTCGGGCTTCGTCGGGCAGATGACCGGGTGCGGTTAACGCTCGCTAAAACCCTTTGACCCTTTTTTGACATGTTATACAGCTTAAGGAATGAGCTTGCAATGAGGAAAGGTTAAATTGAGAAGCCGAGGAGTCACGAAGTAATTTTTACGCAAAAAGCTCTCAGTCAGCCCTTGGGGAAAGTCAGCTAGACGAACCAAAACAATCGTTAGCCCTGATAGGCTTCACGTTACGGACTAGGCATCGCGTTACGGATAGTCACTACGTTGTAAGACAGCATCACGTCACGGAGTATGCATAGCATTACAGAACTCGCTTCATTACGGAATTCAGCATCACGTTACGGGACAGGTAATTGACTCACGTAGCTGGTTAAATTTAAACGCTTAGCAAAGCCGAGTTAAACGGTTAGTGACGGACGCAATGTGCGATGGACCGTCCGTTGCCGTCAGTTGTCGGAACGGGACAGAACGGAACGGAGTAGTGCGCACAATCTTAAGGATAACAATAATTACCTTAAAGGTACATTCCGCTTGCCTTATAACAGCCACGCGCAGATCGCCTCCGCATATATTACTATCGCCAAGGTTAACTGAATATTAGCTGTGTTCCTCGTAGCGAGGAACGCAGCTACTATCTCAGTTGGCTTTGGGAATAGTATACGAAACAGCTTCAAGTCAAAGATTGTGTCGTCACAAACCGGAATGATTTTCGTATTTTAACATCACAATTTATAATTTTTTTCGGCTAGCATATTATAGTTTTTCTTCGGCGATCTATTGGCATAATGAATTTTAATTTTGACCGCATTAGTCTTTTAGATTTTTGATCTCATAGTAATTATTAGCAAACGATTAAAATTAGTACATGCGTGCACACAGATGAAACTTCAAGGTTATTGTAGGCGCGCAAAGGATCATACACGTGCAGGATTCAGTAGATTTAGTTCCCCAATATTCAACAGAAAATCTCGTAGACGCCACATTATAAAACGGATTTTTTGCAAGGGAAAGACTAACGGTAATAAATGAGCCGTACTTAATGTGGAGGATCGAGAAATATAGAGCTGGGAGGAATGCCCCTTTAACTTTAGACATGAGTTTGAGCGAATGCCAAAACCCACAAGTAACGCACGGATGAAAGCAAGCAAAGATCCAGACGAACGAAGCCGGGTCGTGAATATATGGCAACAGGTGAAACGAGGGTAAAGGCAGCCAGCCGACTTCACTCCTCTCCAAGTTAAAATGCGTGGGCCCAACCGCCCCAACAATCGCTTTTCCACGCAGAATGTCGATTCTTGGAGGCGACAGGAAGAATAAATGAAAAGCAA